>CM060086.1:7251523-7275622 GCA_030522485.1 Stenchaetothrips biformis
AAGAGGCTCAACTCCATGTCTGGAAGTGGTCAGAAGCGCAAAGTCCGGCACTGACTCTTTTAACCATAAAACCTTTAGTCAAAATTTGATCTTTTCAGCCCCCTTTGAACCGTCTGTTTGATCTTACTTTATCACCTTTTTTTCAAGGGGGTGGTTTACCCCCTTTGGGGTAGCTTTCAGTTTCGCCATTTAAGGAATCGTAAGGACACCCCTTGAGGTGTCTCTGCGCCAAATTTGAACCACTTTTGTCAAGTGAGGAGAGAGTTATCATCCCGTCGCTCTACGACCACCCGATCAGAAGTTACCCCATGTTGAGGTGAAAGAGGTGGGTTTGAACAGGGGGGTTGAAACTCGGTAAATCGCTTCTCATACGTCAGTAAAAGTGTCTCTGCATAATTTTTAGTCGAAGTTTGATCTTTCAAGCCCTCTTTCAGCCGTCATTTTGACCTTGTTTTAACACCTTCTTTTTCGAGGGGGTAGTTTACCCCCCTTTGGGGTAGCTTTCAGGTTCGCCGTTTGAGGAATCGCAAGGACACCCCTCGAGGTGTTTCTGCGCCAAATTTGAACCACTTTGGTCAAGTAAGGAGAAAGTTATTGTGTACAACAGAAGTGAGGCGCTAATTTTGATGCCCAGTGTAGTTGTTTTCTCCAAGGTTAGCATGAACCAAATTCTGACAGTTTTGTTCGGCCCAGCTAAACAAAATTTCTCGATAGTAGAAGGCGAGGTCGACCTTAGATATAAACCAAACTAGCTTTACTTCACTGGGGAGTGGTCCGATTCGGGGTTGGAGCTTCAATCATCTCACCGTTGAAAACAGACCAAAACCATCGTAACCGTCGTCCACCCGTAACTCCTGAGCCACGACTCCCAATACAATGTCCGAAACGCTGAATTTTACACTTTTTAACCGTTTTCGCGGTCTTGCCGTAGGATCAGACCTAATCGCCATACAGATTTGTAAATGTCAAAAGAACGCATTTATATTTTTACTTGGTATGTCCCTATTTTCGAAGATTGGGCTGATCTTGCCAAAAAATTTTGACCCAACCTTCCCCTCTCAAACTGCCCCTCGTATGACCCCGACGAGATTTGCTGCCGCCGGGCGGTAGTCAGTGTCACCCGAAGGTCTTATCTCTTTGGTGAAGATCGGCTGTGCTCGGACAGAATGTACAGTATGGGTTTGAGTCCGACTATATGCCCTTTCTTCGGAATAACTGGGTAAATTTGGGGGACAAGCCAAAAATTGGTAATTTTCATTTATATTATTATGCAATTATAAATATTGTCGCATTCAAAAGACCCTAATTCATTCCCGTTTGGTTACCATGGTGAATTGTGTGAAGCTGCTTGTGCTTACCCATTTCCCAAGAGCGGGAGGCACCTGAAACAGAAACACATTGCAAAATGGAAAAGTTGTCAAAAATATCCACATTGAGGTTACATTGCTTTTAACGTTGATTCGTTTCGGCAAAAGGTGCAGCAGGCGCGAGGGTCTATTAGGAGCAGGGGCGTTGTCATACACACTCAAAGTCTTATGTAGATGTTATTGAACAGCAGCTCTGTACAATCACGTCGTACATGAGGCAAATTGTGCACGCTTATGTACTATTTTGTGTGTAACTATGTACAAAATTGTACATTAGAGAGATTTTGTACGTACATACGTACAAAATTGTGCCGAGGGTATGAACGGATTCAAACAGACATAGTTATGTAGAATTTCATGTTGTGCATAATTGCTAAACAAATTTGTGCAGCAATTGTGTTCATCTCCTTTTTTTTACCATTTACACATCTCTGGCTCAAATCCAAGTGTGTACAAGTACACACGGGAAACTTAGGAATTTGACACCACATTGAATCGAATGTGACCAATTGTCACTTTCCTTTGAGCATTGTGTCACATTCTTTTAATGTGAACTATCGAAAATAAAAAGCGAGTCACGTTTAAACGAATGTGAAGCAGTGCTTAAGGGGGTATCCACGTGTGTCGACATTTAAAACAGAGGTTTGCGCCGTCGCTCATGTATACAAAACTATAAATTTTATTCAATCGACATGTTTTCCCCTTTATCACAAATGGTTTTAGCTTCTCCCCCCCCCCGCCGAAATGCTGATTGGATGGGCCGTCTCCGAATGAAGCGACCTCTTCGGAGACGACCGCAAAAAATGGCTGGTGTTCCTAAAACCAAACGGCTCATTAGAAAAAAAAATCGCCGGCGGGTAGTTATGGCCAACTAAATTCTCCAGGACCTAAACCTAAAAAAAAAATTTTTTTTAGAAAAAAATTGGTTCTTTGGGGAAAAGTGTAAAATTGGCACTATGTTTCTTTTTTTTTTCAAAAGTTAAAAAAGAGGTATATTTGATTTTTGAGGTTCAGGGCGTAGGGCATAGGTAGAGGAACGTCTGCAAAAAATTTCAGACTTCTATCTCAATTTTTCTGGCCTGGAGAACTCCAGCCAACTCGAAAATGGCGTTTCGAGATAAACGCATTTAAAGATTCTTATCGGGAGGGATTTACCCTTATCACCTTGTACTTTAAGCGCATGCCACGTTCAGGAAAATTCGAATTATGTGCTCAGTCATCTTCTACCGTATTCGTGGGACCCTTGAGAACATTTATGGCCAAAAAAAGAAATTCGATTTTTCGCCAAAAATACACGTGGATACCCCCTTAAAGTGACGTGACATTTTGTCGCATTTGTTTCAATGTAGTGTAGCATTCCTAGATTAACAGTGCAAGCTGGGGACGTGTACATCAAATAACACATTAACTTTTCAATCAAAAAAGGGATCCATGAACTACACATCCTCAGGGCCCTACATGTGCGCATCAATTTAAGAGGTGCTCTTTCAAAAAACACACTCTTATTTCCTCACAAACTGTTTGTACACTACGGTGAAGGCAAACGTAAAATACAAACACGGTAGTTTGTAATACAAAGAAATTTGATTTTGTATTACAAACAATAGCTGTTTGTATTACGGGCAATGGTTGTTTGTATGTTACGGTTGCTGAAATTTGTTTGTAGTGTACAAACATTTGCTCACTTCAATCGCAAGGAAATAACAATGCTCAGCTCTCTCAAAATTGTGAAGGATCCTCAACAAGATTGTCCACAACAAACGAATGAACTTCAACCAAAAGTTGTGTTCACAGATTAGATGTATATCCACCTATCTTGGCACACAGATTTATATAGAAATGGTCTGAGATCCCTTTTCGTAAAATTTTCTTGAGACTTCTTTTCACCTCCTTCGAACTTCTCGCTTTAACAAGGTCTTTAAAATGTGTCCGTAAAAAAGTGATCTTGCTTTCGAGGAATTATTTCCATAATATAAGAAAAACAGACTTTTGTTAAATTTGAGATTCCCTCAAGGTGAGGTTCCATAGCTAATAAAATCGAACTGAACAACCCACCACGACGAACAGCGCGATCGCAACAAGGACAGGAAGCAGCTTGAAACTCATGGTGGAATACGTAGCCCTGGCTAAGTGTCTCTTTTTATAGCAGCGCGGTCGTGTTTATTACCACAAGCACTTGTGTCGATAACGATCCTTGCAAGTCATGCAAGTCATGGTGGTACACTTGCAGCGAGCATGACAAGACCATTACAGCAGCAGAAAGTGTGTTGCAGCTGTATGACAAATACAGCTGCTACCACAGTGTTCGGTAACATCACAGCACAGCAGACCAACAATATGCTGCGCACTTCACAGGGAAGCGTCAAAAACATAAAGTTTCACAGTACGAGAAAACCCCAATCTTACACGTCTAATAGATGTTGAATAGGCGTCAAAGGTCTACAGTTAGATGCCCTAAATTCGGACCGGTGCCCTAACTGTGGACACTGTGTTGCAATGCTCTTATTTTTTCTCTATCTCCTGTATTTTTAAATATTTTCTCGAATGTCTCAACTTAATTTTGTAGCTGAGACTTTGAAGATCGTAACCCGGGTTGCAAAGTTCAAAAAAGATAACCCAATACACTGCCAGAAAATGTCAAACTTCAAAAATGAGAGAAATTGCTGTACCATTTTATGAGTAATTATGTACAAAATGAAATTGGACATAACTATGCATGTTTAAATCTGTTCATTGCTTCGGCACCATTTTGTACGTAGGTATGTACAAAATCTTTCTTATGTACAGTGTTGTAAAGAGTTATGCACGAAATAGTACTTGAGCCCGCACAATTAGCCTTTTCGTTCATCCCCACACGTCCCGGCGTAACTCTACCACACAAGTCACTATCACCGTAACTACTGCACACTCCTCCTTCTCCACGTATCTCTGTCATTC
This sequence comes from Stenchaetothrips biformis, assembly GCA_030522485.1. Lineage (NCBI taxonomy): Eukaryota > Metazoa > Arthropoda > Insecta > Thysanoptera > Thripidae > Stenchaetothrips > Stenchaetothrips biformis. The sequence goes on from CM060086.1 coordinate 7,255,828, forward strand.
CGCTCACAATCACCGTAAGTGCTACCACCACGGCCTTATGTCCGTATCTCCGTGATGTGTGCAGAAAGTTTGTATGTCCCATTTTGGGCGACTTGTGATGGTCATTACAATAACTACAGCCTCATCCAACTTATCAGATGAGAATAATTGGCCATAAACGCACAGTCTAGAATTACCACAAGTTCTAAAACTTTGAAATCCCACTCCTAAAAAGCTCACGAAAAGACGATGAAACCGGGCTGCAGATATACGGACATAATGCTGTGTTGGTCACACTTACGGTAATAGTGAGCGGAGTGACAGAGATACGTGGAGAATGACGAGTGTGCTGTAGTTACAGTGATAGTGACATGTGTTGGAGAGTTACGCCGGGAAGTGTAGGGACGAACGGTATGTACGACGGGATTGTACAGAGCTTCTGTACAATAAGAAGTATATAAGACTTTTAGTGTGTGGGGCGGCCGAGGGGGCGACTCATCAGCCACGAGGAAAGAGGTAGATTTCCTTGTTCCTGTTACTGGAGAAGGACTATGTTAAGCTATTTAGGAGTGTTTGAAGACCGTAGGACAGCAGTTCTCAAACTTTTTCTGTACGCGACCCAAAATTAGCGTCTAAAGCTTGACGTGACCCAAAATACACCTGTTCACGATCCATAGCGACCCACCGCGACCCTCCCTTTACTTGCAGTGATTTTTCACAAGAATTGACCTTGTAGTTATCATTTTTGAGTGCAATACAAAAACAAACAAAATTTAGTGAAATCTGCACTATTATACTAAATTTTAGTGACCTTAGACATTTAGTAACAAACCAAATTTAAAGACCTCAAATTTTGAAAATTTAATGACTTGGTGGGCCTGTCCGCCATTTTTCCAACTCAGACAACAATTGACTCCATCGGCTGCAACTAGGCCGCGACCCTCAGCGACCCAAATGTTTTCCGACCCATAGTTTGAGAACCGCTGCCGTAGGAATGGATAGCGATTGTTTGGTTGGTCAGGGATATGACGGGGCAGGTTCGATGGCTGGACGTCTGCGAGGTGCTCAGGCCTTTATCAAATATAAACATGGAATAGCAATTCACCTGCACTGCGCCTCGCATTGCCTTTATCTGAAAAATATTTCGCCACACTACGCAGATTTAAATCGTTTCTACGAAAAAGGACTGGCGCATCTGCACATTAGCACATTCAAAGGCACCTAACTCGTACAACCGACCGACTCCTAGACGAAATGTCTCTGTCAACAAGAAAACTACGACTGCGGTAAATTACGATGTAAATAAAACATCTCCAAAAACGGCCGTTACTTTGTCTCCTAATTTTCCCAATTCATGCGCCTGAGAAAAGGTCGTCACCCCCCCCCCCCCTTTAGAGAAATCCTGGCTATGTGCATGGCCACAGGTTCTTTAAAACATTTTTACTGATAGGAACTTCGTTAAACCATAACGAATCTCTAGTAAATTTAGAATGATAGTGGACGAATAACAACCAATTTTACCCCACACCCCACCGCATCAAAATCGTGACTTACTAAAATTGGGTTACTCTCTGTCAACTTCGAAGCCGAGGAACACTCCTGCTAGACCTGTTCAGATTTAAGACCCGCTTTGAGATGCTTTTTGGGATTTCACGAATTTCCCTGTCGGTACGCTGCAAAACTTTTAAAAAATCCCATTTATTTGTAACTTGCAGATTTCCATTTTGCTCACAGCCACTTCCTACTTGAAAGATGCTACGTCTGGTCCACACTATGAAGGCGAACCTGGTTTAAGTGGGCAGTCTCGTCCCGTCACCGTTTTTAGGGGGGTTATACCCCCTCTTTAGATTGCGATAACTTTTTTATTTTATCCCACAAAGACAAACGGTAAGGCCCAAATGAACGAGCAGACTTTTTTAACATTATCAAAAAAAAAAAATACTATGTCTTGAGTTGTGAGGGAGTTAGAGGGGATGCACCAAAAGTTAACGAAACATACCAAATTTCACTGCGCGCAGTTTTTCTCCGAAAGTTCTTAACATTTTGGTAATCGGTTTGCGGCATCTTAAAGATGTAAAAATGTTCTTTAAGTCGACCAACAATCATCCAGGTAGCCTAAGAAAAACCTTTCCAAAAACAAACCTAAAGATACACACTGATTTCAGAATGGTTTCAATAATTAAATTGCAATATCACAGCATTTTATTATCTTAGTACACGCACCTTTATCACAGAACTTCATGGTAATACTTGAGTATCATTTTGTGCAATATATTTTTTCTTAAGTTTGCTATAAAGCTTTCTACTCTTGTCAATGCTCTATTTATTGTAACCTTTGCCACTCGTCACGAGTTTTTCAAACGGATGTTTGGCCCGTCCCGTATTATTAAAAAATACAAATGACGGGCATATAGTATGATGCGTGCTGTGCGTCCGTCCGTCCGTTCGTCCGTCCGTCCGAGGACTTCCCGTGGCCCGATCTTCACCAAATTTGGTATGCAGCCTCCTTGGGTGACCCTTAGAACCACCCGGTGGCAGCAAATCCGATCCGAGCTCCGGAGCTGCAGCTTTGCTGCAGGTGCATCATGGTCTACATGGGGTCGAGGAGGATTTCGGCGACGGGTACAGCTAGAAGGGCATGTAGGGGTAATTTTGGAATCGGGGCGACGAGACAAGGCCAACGGTGCTGGTTTCGAACAAATCGGAGAAGTTTAGGCCAAGGTTCGAATCCCGGTGGGACCAAAATTCTTATTTTGAGTTTAACGTCGTTTCTCATGTTTTTGAGGGTGATGATGACGAAAATGACATCCATTTTGACCCAAGAGGCCGCGAGGGCGCCGGTGCAGGTGCATCATGATCTACTTGTTGCGGAGACGAATTCCCGAACGCGTTCATCTAGAAGGGCATGTAAGCCCGCATGAAAATGAAATAGTCCTGAATCAACTCCAAACATGTTCCGAGTGAGTCCGAACTCCCCCGGGCTGTTCCTAATTATGCCCAGCTAGGTTCCTGATTTAGCCCGAGCCCAGAGAGATCCGATCAGGGCATGCCCGGAATCACCCCGACTCCATCCGGTTGTTCTGGAATTAGTCCGATCACCGAATGGAATCGCGGGTCACTCCAAATTTTGCCCGTGCTATCGGGTTCACTCGGACTTGGGTTCACTCGCCGGGCTTGGGACTACCCGATAACAGTCCGATCAGAAGATGCCTCCATCGGACTGCCCCTTGCGAAGCCCGTCGACTTGCTTCAGTCCCGAAAGCGATCTAGTCGGTCTCGGACTTGTCCGGCTGAGTCCGGTCCGCAGCGGGCCCAGAAGGGCGGACTGTCCCAGCCGGTGCATACGCGGAAAGTCCCGCTGGCCAGGCTGACAAGAGGCGCTCTCTGATTGGCTCCTCGAGGAGGGGAGCGTTAATCCGCCGGCAACTCGGAAAGTTTTAGCTGCCTCGGCAGGCAAAACGTCAGTTTGCAGCTGTCCTCCGAGGTGCACGCATCGCGAGTTGCCTGCGTCAGTGTCCACTCTCTCGGCGCACTGAAGTCATATCGTCTCCACGCGCTGCAGCTTGGTTCTGGGAACGAGGAAGTTGGACGGAAAGAAGTGTGGTCTAGATTCAACTGTTTCTGCTAATGACCGTTCAGGACGCTTCTGACTCCCCGCTTGCTGTGTGCATCTCCTAAAACTAAAGGGACGGGCGGTGAGAGGGCGGGAGGTGTATTAATTTATTCGCCTCTCTCCGTTCACACTCGTCCCCAAAGTGCTTTCACCGGATATTATTTTACACGTCTGGCTTCACGAATCTGAAATTTGTACTTTGTGACGTTTCTTTTTCCGTGACGAACGACGCCTTGCGAACTTCCTTTAGAAGTACAACCTACCCGGCGCGTGTACACAAGTGTGCACGCTGATAAAAGTTAGTTGTCACAACCAAGGTTTGGGTTGATTTTGAGATGATAAGCTTAGTTGAACTTTTACTTGCAACAGGAACTTTTATCCAACATAAAGCATCGTTGTTCGATCAACTATTTTATTACCTAGCCTGCAAGGAGGGATGGGGATGCAGGAAGGGGGGTTGGGGTAGGGGGCATTCGGGAGGGAGGGGAGGGGTAGGGGGCATTCGGGAGGGAGGGAGGGAAGGGGCAATCGGGAGGGAGGGGAGGGGAAGGGGTGCACTGTCGTCATTCGGACTAAATCCGGAACCGAATCTGGTCGATTTCGGAGAGCCCTTCGGACTAAATCCGCCCGTGCCGGTCTGTATACAATTTTTCGGGCTGTCCGGAATCTCATCCAAAAGTCAAACGTTTCGTAGCACTTTACGGAAAGTCCGCGGCCGTGTTCCAGGGCTCCTTAAGGCGAGCCTTTGCCACAGGGCTTGGGCCGGACTCTTCCATTTTCATACGGGAGGGGATGTTTGGAATCGGGGCCACGAGACAAAGCCATCGGTGCAGGTTTCGGACAAATTGGAGAAGTTTAGACCCGGGTTCAAATCCCGGTAAGGTATATTACGAACAAAATTTTTATTTTAATTTGACATTGTGTCTTATGTTTTGAGTGTGCTGATGACAAAACTGACAACTATTCAGACCTCAGAACATCGTTTGAATCCCGTAAGAGTCAAACACGACCTAATTTTTGGCCCGTCCCGTATTATTAAAAAAAATACGAAGAACGGGCATACAGTATGATAGTCGGATCCAGGTTTAAATCCCGGTGGGGTATCTAGGACCAAAATTTTTATCGCGAGTTTAACGATTTTCTTAAGACGATGCAGATGACGAAAATGACGTCCAATTGACCCCAACGTTGATGCCCATATTTTACATTAACGGGACGGGCCAAAGTTGCTGATTTGCATCGCTTCTTTGCCTGTTATTATGTCCTAAATTTAGAGCTAATAGCAGCTTTGTGCATAATGTTCTTGGGTACGTTGTGGCTTCCACGTAGGATATTAGGACGGGCAAGGCTATACGGATGTATGAAGAGTGGGAACTTGTCAGTAGTTCAGTAGGTACTCTTACTGTGTGAACTACTTTATTTACCATGAGAAAGTACAGATTTGAGTGTATGTGGTAACGCATACCGCTCACATACGTCACACATACAGATCACATACGGTCACGCATACGGAGGCCATACGAGTACGCATACCAATCGTATGCGTCTTGTTGGCTGAGCGATAGCGAAGCCAGTTACTCGAGTGGTGTTGAAAAATTTTGTCTGTCTGTCTGCGTGTCTGTCCGGACTACTCCTCCTGAACGGCTCGGCCGATCGAGACGAGATCTTGCAGGGTTGTTAGGTATATCCCTGGCTCGCCACACGCCGAAATTCAGCTCTCTATCTCTAATAATTCAGTCGTACCCACGAAAAAACACTAAAAAAACGGCAGAAAAAGTGCAACTTTTTAGTGACTTTATGTTTTAGAGACATTTTTACATGGTTTCGTATGTTTTTGAAGGTGCTGATGACGAAAATGAAATCAATTTCGACCCCTGCCCGACGTGTTAACTGCGAATTGGCTACCTCCGCCCGAATTCACTAACATATTCAACCTCGCGCTTCATCTTGAAAAAAGGGGGTCGACCGACTAAAAATTTTAATTGCAGATTTCGATAGGTCTCGGCAAGACCTTTTCAAAGAGGGGTTGGAAGGGGGGTCTAGGAGCCCGACTTCATTAGTTGGCCGAATCAGGATCTTAAAAAAAGGGGATCGACCGACTAAAAAATTTTATTGCAGATTTCGATAGGTCTCGACAAGACCTTTTAAAAGAGGGGTCGGAAGGGGGGTCTAGGAGCCCGACTTCATCAGTTGGCCGGATCAGGATCTTGAAAAAAGGGGATCGACCGACAAAAATTTTTAATTGCAGATTTCGATAGGTCTCGTCAAGACCTTTTCAAAGAGGGGTTGGAAGGGAGGTCTAGGAGCCCGTATTGTGAAAATTGGTGCAACGGCTATGTTTTGCACATTAACTTTGGCACAGTGGGAACACAAGAGCAGGCCTCAGTCCTGATGCTACATCAATAAGTTTGCGCTTTACCTCCACGGGGTGTGAGGTGAGAGGACCGAAGGCCCGAGAGACGGCCTCCGATTGGGCCAAGCCAGGTCTGGTGGGAGGGCCGAAGAAGGCTCGAGAAGAATCCGCCGGCAGGCCAAGCTGGTATCGGCTTCAGTCGAACTGAATTGCCGGCGTTGCGAAGCGGAGCTGCCTACTCGGTTCGACGGAAGGGCGCGCCCTTGCTTGTATACTTCGACCATTAATCACGTAGTGCACTACTCATTGCCTCAATGAACCCTTAAAACAGCTTGCCGAAGGCAAGCAGGAAGCGGCGCAGGCCAAGGTAGGTGTAACGTCAGGCGTGAATTGTCGAAACTGGCGCAGCATGGCGAAGCCTGTAAGAAGACACGGTCTGGCGTAAACCTTCCTTGATTTAGTAATACAAGTAATACAAAGTAAAACAAGAAATCCATGGTAATACAATATTACACGTGTAATACACAATATTAATACACAATAATACACGTAATACATGGTAATACAGGTAATACAGTTAATACAAGATAATACACGGCCGGGTACGGAGTATTACATGAGTCGGCTACCCCTCTGAATTCTTTGCAAACATTTTAAGAGGCCACTTTTCTTTCGTGATGTGAAACCTTTGCTTTGCACCTAACTAAGAAACTCCCCAAAAAGATTTTTAATACAAACTAGTTTGAATTTTGGCTGCACAAATTTCTTTATGTAACACACCGGTGAAACTTACACTGGTGTAAATCAACTCAGAAATTTTCTGATAAACGGTCAATTTTCTGATAACTTGACAACAAAACATCAGATTTTGAGTATTTTCTGATAACTTCAGTTATTTATCAGAAATAGGTTATCAAAACTGTTTTGTTTTCAGATTTTTTCATAGGTTATCAGAATAGAGACATCAGAAAAAGAGACGTTTCTGATAAGTCGATCTGATTTCTGATACCTGCTAGTTATCAGAAATATAATCGTCAGAAATGTTTCAGATGTCTGATGTTCAAAAAATGAGATCCCTGTATAATAGAAAGTTTACGTAAGTTCATTTTCATATTTGGTGAGTGTCTTGTTTGCAAGATTTGGCTAGGCCACTTTTTATCTCTATGAATTCGGATGACATTTACTGTCTTTTTGAGAGCTGATAGCCAGCTCAATTTGGACTTCAGATTTGGATCGGACTCGATTTCGACCCCCCGAAGACAATTTCCCCGTTGCCGAGCCTCATGTAGATCAAAATATTTATTTACAGAAGAAACTGATTGTTCTGATATATTTCTTTATGAATCCAGCCGATGTTATCAGAACTAAAGTAATCAGAAAATTGAGGCATCAGAAACACAAACATCAGAAATAGGTGTCCGAAAAAACATCCTAAGTGAGACATCAGAAATGTTCTGATATGCAAAAGTATCAGAAAATCTCTGAGTTGATTTACACCAGTGTAAGCGTAGAATTGCGCTTGGTTTCCAAGCGTAATCAGTTTACGCTTGCGCTGAAAATGTTATGGTCGGACACATGGCCAAATGATGGCGTTACGGGAAATTTGCGCCGAAAAACGGCAAGCAGGGCCGGACTGGCATAGAAAGGGCCCCCCAGAAAATGGTCCGAAGGGCCCCGCTGGCCGCCGACCCCCCCCCCCAAAAAAAAAAAAAAAAAAAGAAAATTTGTAAATTACATACAGTGGAAGTGGAATGGCAATTGAATGTTGAACGCAGTACGTGTCCGCGTTTCCGCGGCTGGAGGCCTCAAGGCCAGAAACCGAGATCAAGGGCCCGCGGCCTTCGGCCGCAGGGCCCCGGGGTGGCCGGGGCCCCGGCATATTTTTCTGCCCAAATGCCCTGGCCAGTCCGGGCCTGACGGCAAGACATGTGAGTCAAGCCGTCATCTGGCGTGAATAAAAATGCGCTCTATGAGAAAAGTCATGCCAAAAACCGGCATGACAGGGCATTCACGCCAAAAATTGGCGCGAATTTCTGAGTCACACCGATGTTTGGCATGACTTTTCTGCCATGCCGTTTTTTGGCGTGACTCTTTTTTCACGCCCCGAAAACGGCACGAAGACACGCCGATAGATTTTCAGTGTGAAATGAAGCGTAACGAGCGCGTTCAACAATATTCCGCCTATCTCAATGTATGGAGGAATTTCCAAAATATGCCCCATTTCAAGCGTAACTTCATGTTCGACTCAAGCATAGAGTCACGCTTAAGTTCTACCAGTGCACTACTGTACTCTCAAATTTATTGAAGAGAACTTTTCAGTGCACAAGAATCAACATAGTAGTAATTTGGTGTCATCACATGTGTTTTCCGAACACCTGCTGATACCACCAGTCTCCAAGTGTCTTCTACTATGCACAGTACATAAATACCGAAACGCGAAGGGAACGAACACTCTCGCAGCACCATGGCTCGTCTCAGCACTCTGGTCCTAGCAATCGCTATTGCCCTCGCCCTGGTGAGTTTCCAGAATAGTTGTATCCGATCAAACGATGAAGTCGAGTTAGTCTTCTCGTTGGCTCGGAAGTATTCGAGGATTCCTATTCTAAAAATCTCATCTGACCGTTTCCGTGTATAAGATCATATCTGGTCGTTTCAGTGAGAAGAATTTTATCTTAAACGCCAGCAAATTTCGCCAAAAATAAGAAAGGGATTTCTATGTAATCCGCACCAACTTGAACAGAAAAGATCAAAGAAACCAGTGACGCTAGAAATATTTGTAGAAATACATTCCCCTTACTCTCGTATTCGTCCAAAACTGGTCTAACTTAGCGAGATTTCCGATCGTCGAAGGCAAGATTCTTTTGGCGGAAACGATCAGATGGGATCTTTTATACGGAAACAGTAACATAAGATCTTTTGAATAGGACCCCTTGTATTCTGCATCATTCTGTTCCTGCTTAAACTATAGCACTATCAATCCAGAGGTCAGACTTCTCGCCCCTCCAGAGGCGAGACAAAATGTCTTGCCCAATTTTGGTCAGACATCGAAATCTCGCCAAAATTTGGTCAGTCAAAAATGTCTCGCCACAAAATGGCGAGACTTTTGTGTCTGACCACAATGTAGTCAGACTTTTGAACCCAGTCAATACGGTCCATGCGGCCTGTGTAGCGGTCAGACAAAAAAGTCTCACCATTACGTGGCGAGACTTTCAGGTCTGACCAAAACTTGGCAAGACTTTTTGTCCCGCCATATTTGGCGCAGTCTTTCCATTAAATTTTCAGTGAGTTCATTACATGATCGTTGCTCACGTTGCTCCCTTTTGAAAGTCTTGACAGCGTCTTCTGATGAAGGCTTTGCTAATTTTCTGTCTTTGTGCTGATGCAGGTTTGTGGCACCACCTGCGCGCCCGACAGGGAGAGTAAGTCCTTTGCCACTTACTATAAACAAAAACATATACAAATGCGTGGTTTTACAGAGCTTAACACACTAGATGTTATGTGCAATTTTGTACGAGACTTTCCTTTTTTTTTCTGGTGCTGAAGACATTTACGTACAATTTTCGTAGGAAAACTGTACATATATTTCCCTATTACGTGTGCAAAACTGCGAACGAATTTGTTCAAAAAGTTTATCTGTACAAAAAGAAAACCCTGTGACGTCACGTACAAAAATCGTACAAAAATGGTACAAAAACATCCGGTGTGAATATCTTGGTTTTTTAAATTATTTTTCTCACATCTCTCCTCCTGCCAGGACGCGGGCTCACTCTCCTCCCCCATAATTTCATCGAATGCCTCGTTGAGCTCGGCGCTGCTGACTACGATGTGATCAAAAAGGACGTTGAGGAGGGCTGCGAGTTCCTGGGCAACGGCTTCATGTTCCGCGCCTGCGCTCTCACCAAGCTTGCCCGGATCGGACCTGATTACGTCAAGTGCATTTTCGACTCGGACTCGTAGGAGGCACATGTCTCTTGAGGAATAAAGAGGTTCAGGTTCAAAAAAGTCTTTATTTATTCTCAAGCACATACTTGCATGCGCTCGTCAATTGGGTGCACTCTTACCTTTCGACCTTCGAGTGGTTTAACCATTTTCCCCAGCCGCCAAGCTAGTTCTGATCAGGTATATCTATCGCAAGTTTACTGCGAAATCAATGGTATGCTGTCTGTAAATGATTTTGACCTTACCGAAGTGTGCACTGCAAGATGAAATGTGTGGTAAAATTCGGCACTGATCTTGAGTGTTCATCGTTCCAAGCACAGAACAAACACCTTTTCTGATTCTAGCAAAAAGGCTCTTCACTGTCCTACACTTGGATTTGCAGAGCATCTTTTGTCACAGTTCACAAAGAAACTTTTTCAAGCTATACCAAAGTTAAGGAATGATTTTTAACATCTTTCTTTCACAAAATTTAATACAACTTTTACCTAGCAATACGTTGTCCTAAAAGAAATTTATACCTAGTGGGAATTATACCTGTTGAGAAGTATACTCGGTGGGAATTATATCTGCCGACACACGTAAATAAAATTTATAAATAGGTGTATATCTGGTGGGATTTATATTTGGTGGGAATCTGCGTGAACAAAATTAAAACTACGCGGAAGCAAGCTCCGGGGCTGAGCCAATACCCTATTCTTCGTCCGCCATTACAGGATGCTGGATTTGACACTTACGGGATAAGTTATTGCTTTGAAAAAGTGCATCAAATCACCAAATCTTCTCTAAAAAAACTGAAGTATTCTCACAGGTGCTTTCCATTTCCTCTCCTCGAAACGGTGTTGGTTGTAGCTTCGGAACAAAATATCATTTTTCCATTTGTAGATGCAAAGACCAAGAGACTGGTGCCGATGCTTTTAATTTCTACTTCAGAGTAACTCCACTCAAACGTTAACCAATAGACACGATTTAGTCGTGGCCCTGTTTTAAACTTTGTGGGTTCAAAACGTGCCACAAGGACCTGTCAGCCATTAAAGGAAAATTGGATATCTCAACAAACACATAAAATATCAGCAAAGTCCTAAAATTTATAAATGCAGCGCATAAGACAATTATTTTTTCCGTTGCTAAACTCCATTTTGGCCACCAATTTTTTCAGGAGAAACAGAAGACTGTTCGAAGAACAAAAAAAAGTTGCGGATGATGAGAAATTGGAAAAGTATAAGTAAAATTTTGAGAAATACATCAAAGTATCAGGTCACTCCGTAGAGGGTTCTTCAACGTATCAATTTCCGTTAAAATGGATAACGAAGTCATCTTAACTTAATTATTCTAAGCGAAGTGGAATTCGAAGACAATACAACTTGAATTATGGTCTGCGTAAAGTGTTTATTACTCTGGTATATTTTTTGGCTTTCTTTTGTGCAACTTAAGTTGTCAAAATAAAGAGTGTTAAGTTGAAGTGATTCGTTTTGCACTAGATTCATAAACACACAGATTGAGTTATCTCCTGTTGCTAACTTTTTCAACGGAGTCATGCAGACTTTAGTTCAGTTGTTTCCATTTTCTGCTAAATGGGGAGCGTGTAAGGGGCCCAGTTGATTTATGCCTCTTTTCCATGTGAATTTACTTCTGAATGCTAGGAATTGAGACAAATAATGTCATTATGCAAACCTAACCAAGGTAAATGGTCCAACCCACCCTAACCTAACGGGGTCGTGACAGATCTTACTCTACTCGCGACAGACCTAACCTGAAACTATCCGTAGTATCCCTCAGGTGCGCGTCCCGCGCACCAACTTAGGCCTGCTGGCTGAGGTGCAGTTACAGAAGTTGACGCGTTTGCACCATTGCGCACGGCGGATTATGAATTAAATTGTGACCGGTTTATAAATGAATAAACTCATGCGTGCACCAAAACAAACCATCCAGTTCTCTGCAAATCGAAAAGCGTACATTGTATGCTCTACCTGGAGCATGCCTGCAAGCACGCTCTAGCTAGCGCATGCCTGCCAAGCATGCACTAACAAGTGCATACCTGCCATGTACACACTTACTAGCTAGAGCGTGCTTGCAGGCATGCTCCAGGTAGAGCATACAATGTACGCTTTTAGGATTTGTAGAGTTTCCTCCCCCCCCTCTATCCCCACCTCCATGCTCCCCTCTCGCCCGCAGCCGCTGCTCGCGAACGGTACCGACACCTCCGGATTCATTCTTCCCTCCTGACCAAACTAAATAACATATCAACAAACGGTTTTCTCTGGGTGAAAGCTTGTGAAAAGCCCTACAAACGCCAAACGCCTCGCTTTGACCCTCCATCTAAAATGACTCCGTCATTCCAAAAACTTGTCCCGAAGTTACGTTTTTCTTCGTTGTCGAAAAATTTTGAGCTCGCATCTGTTTTTGATAGGATGGCTTTGATTCTCCTTTCTATTTCCTACAACTTTCGTTCAAGACGTTTTTCGAAAATCTAAGCCGTTTACGCATGCGGGGCGTTTTCCGTGCGCGCCGTTAGATGCAAGCCCGCAACGCAGCAATGCATGGCGGGCCTGCCTACTTACGGGGGCTCCTTTCTTGCTTTTCTCGCTTTTCTACGAAATTCCCCCCCCCATTTCTCAAGAAACATGGGGTCCTTGAATCAATGTGAGTAACCCCCACAATGGGGAGGCAAAACCACTTTGCAAGTATGTTTGGTAAATGTACCCACAGATGTAGGGGGAATTTTAACTACCCATGAGGGTAAAATTCTCTTGGGTAGATCTCGGCTCATTGACCACCCATTTGTGTAAAATTCCATTTGTGGCACCCGGCGGCACCCAAAATCGGAGCCCCATAACACCGAAAGTTTTTGGAATATCGATCTCAAATTTTGTATGGAGCTTGTTGGTAGAAATTTACTAGGACCATTTTTATGGCATCTAATTCGAACAACATTTTTCTGCTATCTCGAGAAGCACTAGTGTTAGCGGAAAACAGAATGCAAATTTGGATCGGACTCCATTTCTACCATCTGGAACAGCTGCCCAATCGCTTCCATAGGCACTAGAAATGTAAAAACATGAAGCTTTACACTTTGGGTTGTCATGGGTTCCATTCACACCCACGAGAGTAAAATTACTTGTCCGACACAGGATCCTTCTCCATCCACCCACGAGGGTAATTTTACCCCTCATTGGGACATTTTTACCGTTCGTCGTTGGTTGATTTTACTACGCCAAATAAAGGGTGAATTTATTCTTCAATGGCGTGGGACATTTGCCAGTCATGTCGGTTAAACAGGCGTTGCCATACCCATTTGGGTAAATTTACCCCAATTTTTTTTTACAGTGTACGCCGCATCGAATGGTGTACACCTCGTTGCGATCGGATGTCTGGAAGGTACTTAAACTTGCGAAAAACGTCCGTGGCTGCAGGGGGCGACGATGCTAGCCCGCCACACAGCCGTGCATGGCGTGTGCCTACCTTCAGGCGATCCGGCCTCTCGAGCCAGCGAGCCGCTATGCTACCCCCACCACCGCCCGACCCAGGGGAGGGCTTGGCCCGTTGGTGTTCCGATTCTGATGCAGATGCAGTTAGGCTCAGCAATAAAATAGTGTATATCTGATGGGAATTATATCTAAGGGGATTATACCTGGTGGGACTGTATACCTGGTAACATCACCTCGCACATTTTTATTCAATTTTTTAATTAAATATTTCTATTAGGTAGGTGAAAAACGAGGTAGGCGAAATGTGCCCATTTTTTTAAATTAATTTTTTTATTCAATATTTTTATTAGGTTGGCGAATCAGACAGGTAGGCGAATATTTAGGTAGGAGAAATGATATAGACCCCAAACGTGCATGTCTTAGGAGTAAAATAAGCCCTCTGGCAGCTCCGAAAACTGACAATGGACGACGCTAAATGTTTTACCATGTGACAAGACGTCCCCGATGACCAATGCTAATGGCATATTTGTAGCCGTTCAGCCTTTTGACAAATCGATCGTGCGAGTATTTAGTGCAGGGAATATACGATGGGATAACGCCCCTAACAGTATAAGTTGAAGAAATTATTTTATGCGTCTCTCGTGTGAGATAGGCAAGAAATAACGCACTTCACACACTAGGCAAGGCGGAGAGAATGGGGTTGAATATGTCATCCACTGATGCGAAGGTTTTAACCGGAAAGGCAATACCACTCGCCCCAAATGGACAAAATGTAATGGTGTTTTCCTCTCCTACCAGACGTTGGTGAGGCTCGGACGGCGGTCGCATCTTTTTTACGCCCTCAAAGTCTTTAATCAGCTCTTGAAATGCATCGCGTAATTTCACAAAGGTGTCATATTGCTTCTCGAGATCTTGTTTAAGCTTTTCGGAAGACTCAATCTGAGCTTGCATATCCCGCCGTTCCTATTCAATTCGCTCCTCGGTCTCCTGTAACGTGGTAGCTCCACCCTTCAATTCTTCCCCCTGTCGTCTTAAATCTCCTTTGCGATTGGCTAGCTCTTGCAATCGAGTTTCCAAAGCTTTCCGCTCTGAAGCTCTAGTTGCACCCAAGACTGCTAATTCTCTCTCCGAATTTTCTCGAGCGCTTCTCGTTTCCGCAGCCGATCGTGCATGCTGCTCCTGCTTCTCATCTAAATCGTCATACAAATATTGAAGAAACTCTCTGTCTTTCTCAATTTTTTCCGCGAGCTCCTCCAGTTTCCGCCTTTCCGCGTCGGTTTTAGCTCGCTCCGACTCAACATCGTCTCTTTGCTTTAAAACCTTTTTTAGTTCATCGCCAGCTTGTAATTTTATCTGCTGCGCCTCTCGAGTTAACTCTTCGGCGAACCTCAATGTTGTATCTGCATTTTCTACAGCATCGCGAAACATCTTCGTAGCTAGCTGATTTTTTCCAACAAAGGGAAGGGATATTTGACAAACACCCATTTCCCAAAGGCGAGAATCATCAAAAATAACAGGAATGCCCAGCACCGTAGTAAAGTCTCCAGGAGTATTACCCGGAAACTGTGCCACAGAGGAACTACTCCTTTAACAAATATAGAAGTCGTCTTTACTCATGATACCTGGATTCTGAAGGCGAGGAGATGAGAGTGGCAGACGTCGCTTATATACTTTGTGGAGCGGCATGGGTTGAAGTGATGAAAAAAACTACAAATCCTCGGACTTTCAGGAATGGGTGATATTTAAAAACACACCCAACACCCGAAAGCCCGACGGTTTTTTGTTTCTTTGTTTTTTCTTCCATTTTCATTTATTTTTCACACAGAAAGGGATACAAAGTCTTTTTTTGGAGGAATACATGTTTTTATCTTACGAGCTAAGGTTACACACTTAAAATAACAATAAACAATCACAAAGCCCATTATACGTATAGCAAAAACTATTACATATGCAGCTATTTTAACAGTCCACGGGTTCCACATGTTTACAGAGCCTTCATACACAAACACTCGTCAACCCCTCTTTCCCCGTCCTGAACGCCGCCTTTCTGAGGACCTCTGTAACAGAAATTAACCATCCGCGTGCGGTGGTCATAGTATTCCAGCCATTGGCGCAGTCTGTCTGCATTCCGCAATGCGCAGGTCATTACAGAAAGACCGTGACATGGGTGAAGACAGGACACTGACTGCAGTACAGTCTGCATCCAGAGCTCCAAAATCTTTTTCAAGGTCAACAAAGGTCCGCCCACATAATTTACCCAAGACTTTGCACTTTTCCTCACCACGGGCGTACAATGCAATTGAGCGGTGAGTCACTCTGCAAACTAAAGTGTGTACATCCCGTGACATATTTTGGGTCCGAGCAAATTTGAGCGAAGGTCGATGGACATCCAAGCAAAACCGAGCAAGTACCGAGCAAGTGCCGAGCAACTCCGAGCAACGACCGAGCAACTTCGAGCAAATACCGAGCAAGAACCGAGCAACTCCGAGCAAATGTCTTGTCGAGCAACGCAGCCGAGCAACGGCACCAGTCCACACAAAAAGGCCTTCCCAGGCCCAGGAAATAGTCCGACATGCATCGACCTGTATGTTTTTGGAAAAAGGAGAACATGAGCCACACGAATAGATATGTGGCTTTGCCCTTTTCCTATCTATTTGCCGAAGCACGCTATGAAATTCAAGGAACATGAACAGCGAGTGCAGCCGCCGTGCAGGGTAGGCAACAGGCCTGCGCCCCTGTCTAACGGGGCGGCCACCCTGTGGCCGCCGCTCTGTGGGCCAGAAAACCAGCGCAGGGGGCCAAAACTCTAGACGCGTTTGAAACTGCAGACTGCGGCGGCCCTGCCAGCCTGCAGGGCGGGCCACTCCGTCGGTCACGGGCGTGGTCCGGGATACAGCGGTAAAACAAAACGCCGCTACAGCTACCTCCGTTGACACTAACGCGAGGCCGTGGTGGCGTCGCTGTCGGACCCGCGCCAGCTACAAAAGTCCGACGGTCAGTCCCGCTAGGTCTAAGCAACGTTGGCGTTACACCTAAGCCAGTTAGGGGTATCGGTGCGGTAATTTTAGGGGTTGCGTTGCCGGCGTGTCCGACTTGTACCCATCTCCCTAACTCCGTTGGCGCTCGCTTTAGGCTTAGTGTCTCTGGTATGCTGGGGGTTGCGACGCAACCCCTAAATGTCCAATCCGTTCCCCCTACACCGCAACCGACCTCGGAGGTGGAGCAAGGTGGAGGTAGCTAGCTGGCGGGCCGCAACTGTTAAGGGCGCAGTGATTTCTCATACTCGGCCTCACCGGCTCCCTAGCCTCTCCGCGGGCGCCTTGTATCAGCTCCCGGGCGGGAGGCGCAGGCCACCGTCTCCACACCGGTGTATTGTGGTGGCCTACTCGACAGGGGCCAGCCCTATGTTATCACATGATTACTCGGTAGAGTTAATATCTAAGAGGATATATTGCTGTAAAAACAAAATCCACGGAAGCCAAAGGTCGCTATTTGCCGTCCGATTGTGTTGAAGAAGACGACGTGTGTGGGAGATAGACCACAGGTGACGTACACAATTAACTATTGGAAAAAGGCGTTCAGTAGTTAAAGTATGGATCTGCAGTGTGCCTTTTCGCTTTCAGCTCGTAACTATGTGCTGCTCCGCCACCAGAACCGAAACATCGCGCTCAGGCAGCGTGTACCCGCTCGCTGCTCTGATAGGGGGCAGGGGCATTGAAAGAAAAAGAAGGGAAGTACTGCCCTACGGCGGTATTCGAATTAGGAAGCCATCCGACACGATGTGTGCGAATACCGTGAATGGATGCGACCTCTCTTATCTTTCAATCTCTTGCGACTAATAGTTTTGTGTCGTTGGAGCCGCAGCTTTCCCGCTATTACTGTTGACACCGACTAATGAGATGTGCTTGTGATGAATGGTATTCTGTTTCAGGTGTAGAGGGACCGTTCCGGCGGTATTGTGTCGAAGAATGTTCCCTGTATCCGAATGCACGGGTCAGTATGTGGTTTAAAAGAACTTGATGAAATAACAGAAACATGAGGTTTTTTTTGTTTTTGTTTTTTTTTTCTGCTTTTTGCGGAATCTCCTTGTTTTTAGTCGGAAGGACTTTGGAAGTGCCTGCAACCCCTTCCCTCCCATGGCGAAGCCGAATAACTTTCGATTTTTCTCATTGGGAAGTATTAGACTTTCATGGTAAGAACGAAACAATCCATAATGTGTCATTCCTTGGGGCTGCTTTATAATGTCAAATAATTTACCTGTTGGATAAAATTAGCATTCAGAAAAAGGAACTATAAAAAATAGAAAGTATTCCTTTTAATAACTGTGTAAATGAAGCCATAGGAGGCACAAGATAGTAGTAGAAACTTGAGACCTGAATTGCAGGGAATAAAGTTAATGTATGGTGTGGTGCATGGTTTTACTCTCCTGTAGGTTGACTTATGAAACTTAGGCACACCAATTCATTTGTATTTTTATTCCATATAATTACAAATTATGTAAGTTACGCTGCGCAAGATGTACTTGAGAAGTACTCCACCAGTTTTGTTGAACTTGGCCATATGTTGAGCATTCCCTCCACATACTTGTTGATCAATAAACCATAGAAAATTATTAAATACTGCACATACAAAGATAATACCGTTTATTCTTCTTTGGCAACACAAGATGGAGACGCTGGAGTTCATAGGAAGTTGATCCTGAAGAAATAGAACCTTAAACTGTTGCCATGTTGGATGAAGTGTTCCATAACGCATAACAGTATCCTTAATTCTCGGTAGAGCAGAGACGAGCAAATTGGAAGTTGAGCCTGAAGGTAATCACCTAGAAGAAATTCCTTTAAAAATTCCTACATTTCGCACCGTTAGTTTCAAGTCCTGGGTCTCAAATTAAGAACTAAAGCATTGATGACTCCAAAGCTCAAGTGGAGGACAAATAATATGAAACTCAGAAATTTTCATAGGATAGTTGCTGCAGTTATTACAATTCCAAACTCAATCGGACTTCATGAAATGTTTTAAATGTGAAATATCAACGACTCGGCAGAGAACAAGGTGTTCTATGACGCAGGAATCTCATTCCTGATATTCTACCATAACAACCAACAGTCCAAACATTGAACTAAGGATTAATTTTTGTAATACAAAACAGAAGATTCCTTTAGTTTGCAGAGCAGAGTTGCAAAGGTTTGTTTTGTAATACAAAAAAAATTAATTAGCTGCAGTTGTGTTAAAAAATTAGTAGTTACATATTTGAAAAATTTCCATTGAAATGCAAAATGCTTTCAGGCACTATACAATAGAAAGTCATCATAGAAACCTCCTGAACATACACACCTCCTATTTCTTTAGTAATACTAAGTAAGTCATGTAATACAACCGCAGTGTACAAGGTTTAGTACAAACTGTATAGTGAAGGCAAGGGCTCACCTGATGTTCGTGGAACAACTTCAACTGGAAGTACGGATGGACAATTGTGACCTGTACTAACCACAAGTACTGCAAACCAACACACAAAAAAAGCTTCAGTGGCCAAATTAAGCAATACATTAAAATTACACACACAAACAGGAACAACGAAAACCACAGGCTACATGCACAAAAGGAAAATTGTCAAAGTTCCCAGCTACTATATAATGTACAATCAGGTCATGCCAAGCAAATAAAATCACCAACACAAACAGGCGGACCCAAACCCACATGCTGCCATGCACATAAACCAAACAGTCAAATTTATTGAAGAAAGCAACAAATACACTCAGTACAACAAACATAATAGAACAGATTTTCATAGAATTACAAAAACTGACGGTTGTGACAATTTTTCAAATACAAATACTAAAAGATTAAAACATTCATAGCTAGATAGTAATTCAAAGTAAATTCCTAGTAACAGTAAGACAATAATTCAACCATGTTGAGTGAAAAAAATTCATATCATTTTCATAAAGAACATGCACTTAAAAAGAAAAAAGTAAACCTGCTTCCCTGCCGCAAGCCAGAGGCGCAGACAGTTGGTCAAATTTACTTATCTGATTCCAGTGCGAAGGTTCATTTCACATGTAAAATCATTTTACTCGTAAAGGAAAAGTAACACTGCTTCCCTGCCGCAAGCCAGAGGCGCAGACAGTTCGTCAATGTTACTTTCCTTTATCGGGTATGAAGACTCATTTCACTCATGATATTTTTACTCGTAAAGGAAAAGTAACACTGCTTCCCTGCCGCAAGCCAGAGGCGCAGACAGTTCATCAATGTTACTTTCCTTTATCGGGTATGAAGACTCATTTCACTCATGATATTTTTACTCGTAAAGGAAAAGTAACACTGCCTCCCTGCCGCAAGCCAGAGGCGCAGACAGTTCATCAATGTTACTTTCCTTTATCGGGTATGAAGACTCATTTCACTCATAATATTTTAACTTGAAAAGAAAGAGTAAAACTTCTTCCCTGCCGCAAGCCTAGAGGCGCTGACAGTTCGTAAATTTTACTT
>CM060086.1:7276622-7296272 GCA_030522485.1 Stenchaetothrips biformis
TTTTTTGACGGGAGAAGTGTAGCTGTCTTCCCCGAGGGCTACATTTTCGTTTAACGGATGCGGAGAAAACTATGAGGGAGAAATCCCCTGCCTGTGCTGAATATAGTTAAGCCAATCGAAGCTAATAAATGTTGTTTATGGATTGTGGGCATGCAAGTCTCTCGGAAGCAGTAATTAACTTAACAACATTCTGTTGTCAAAACCTCGATTTATGTGCCAATGGTTAGAGTGGTTCGTTTTTCCTTCATGTTCAAATTTTGGAGTTGGGTTACTTTCATTCGGTTCCGCTTTCCATATGATGAATTTTGGCACCTCAGCCGGCAAAATCGGCCCAGCGGAAAAGGTCGCGCAAGGGGCTTAAGTGCGCCTTAACAGCCCTTAATGACTCAACGTCCAAGTATCGATGTAGGACCTTCGCCATATTTTAAATATAGTGATTTTGACGCCCAAGGGTCAAAATTTTGACCGTTTTGCCGTATCTTTACTCCTTCAGGGCGAAAAAAGCGAAAACGTTGCAAAAACATCCTATTTAGCTCAAAACACTATTTTAGACCACGTTTTCGCTTTTTTCGCCCTGAAGGAGTAAAGATACGGCAAAACGGTCAAAATTTTGACCCTTGGGCGTCAAAATCACTATATTTAAAATATGGCGAAGGTCCTACATCGATACTTGGACGTTGAGTCATTAAGGGCTGTTAAGGCGCACTTAAGCCCCTTGCGCGACCTTTTCCGCTGGGCCGATTTTGCCGGCTGAGGTGCCAAAATTCATCATATGGAAAGCGGAACCGAATGAAAGTTACCCAACTCCAAAATTTGAACATGAAGGAAAAACGAACCACTCTAGCCAATGGTGCATCTACATTCTTGATATCCTCCTGCAACATTGTGCTTGGATCTTCCGGGATACAACTTCATGCCATGTTATTAAGTTCAGTAGCCGCCTTCTGCCACTTACGCAGAGGCATATTTCCCGAAAGCACCCCCTACCTCACGAATACCCGCGCGAGAATTCGGATAGTGCGTTCAAAGCCTAAGAGAAAGCGCACGACGCCTGAAACGTACATACACTCACTCTTATTGAATTTTTCCAATATTTCCAATTTTTCCGACCTAAATTTTTCACACCCGAAAAAAACTGGTTATTTTTCCAATTTTTTCGGAAAAATTTCCGACCGGGAAAACCCTAGTGTCCGACCGTAACATTTTCAGTGCGGTGCGTGGCAAAGCGTCAGACGCAAATACTCCTGCTAAGTTTGATGCGGCGTGGTGGTCTTTTCGCATGACTGCTTCCAACGTGTTTCCGTCCATTTTTAAACGCCGTAGTCTACCACCACGTTTCGGTTCTTATCTATTTCTATGAGATTATTGAATTCTGAGAAAACAATACAATTCACTGCCGAAGATAATGGTGCAGCAAATCTCACTTCCAATCGAACAATGCCTTGGCGTTGTAGGTTCCAGTGGTTTTCGTTTGCTGATAAATCTTGGGAAATATCAAATGCGTACAAAGTATACCCCAGAGGATATTCTGCGTACGTAATGTCGTTGCCTTCGTCCTTCCAATGTATGCCGGCTTCACTGAACAGCGTGTTGTATGCGTCTATGTGCAAGTTGTGTGCAAAGTCTGGTGTAAGTGGCTGGGCTGATATTTGTTGTGAGTCAATGTAAAGGCTCAAATAGTTTAGATTAAAATGCTGGAAATTGAAAGGATTGCTTTGATAATGTCCGTTGAACACTATGATGAGTCTTTTGGGGATCTGTCCAAGGTGCAAGTTTGAAATAGTTTTGTCTTGAAGACCTGCTGGAATAGTTATGGACTTTAAATCTACTCTGGTAAGTGGATATTTTGCGGGAGATTTTTCCAATGCTGCTGCGTGGCCGAGTAGTACTGTTAGTGAAATGCGTACTTTTCGTACGAGGAGTGCTGCATCCAAAAAAAGAAGCTTTTCGTTTTGAAATTGTGACATGAGCACGAAGGGATCGCGATGGTGAGTGAGCTTTATATGTAATTCCACGTTATTTAATAGGAAACGATCCTGATTGAAGAAGTCACTGTAAATGGGTCCCATCATCTCAAAAATTTTACTTTTTTTGGGTAATTCATGACGAATTTTGAGTCCCTGATTGTTTTGTGGTTTAAATTCATCCATGTGTCCTGCTGTATCTTCGTACCACATTCTCATCGACATGTGTGAGTTTTTTGCTGGTGCATCGTACGCAAGGGGTGACTCCATATAACTTCTGTATCGGTAAGTCATTGAAGACTGTGAAATCACTTTCTGATTCAGTGAAACATCTACCTGGCTCCAAAGAGAGTGAAGTAAATAATTGATGGGTGTGGCCTCATTTTTGTCATCTTCAATAAAATCTAAATTTTTTGCATAGACAATTTTTCCTCTGACAAGGAGCAGTGTGTGAGCTGGATCGACGTACTCATGCCCAGTGCCTGGTACACAGAATTTGATGGTGTTGGACTGATCAATACTTGTAATTGGCTTATACGGTGTCCACTGTCCTCCCTCCAAGACGGTTTGTGTCGGTGGAATCGCCCACAAATCCAGTTCTGTTCGAAGAGCCTCCGCAGAGGCATTGTGTAAAAATGCCATGTTAAAAAATGTCTGTTGGATCTGGCTTGGATCTCTTGCTTGTCTTTCCTGTTCGCGGTTTGAGTGAAGACTGAGATTTTCCCTTGGACCTCCTCCGCTTTATACCTCTTCCACTCATCTTACAAATGAGGTTTCGCCCCGCTTGTGAAAAGTGTTGTTTTACACTGGTATTCAGGGGAACTTCGCCGGATGCGGCATCCGCCAATATGTGACTTCCTGCTCGTAATGCTTCGCGCCCTACGGCGCTTGCTCCTTGTTTCAGGAACGGAAAAATTTGACGAAACAGTCCTCCCAGTAGATTTCCTGTACCCGCTCCCTTTTGTGTGGATGACCCAGCAAAATATCCCATACCAGACCCTGTTTGGGCCTGTTTTACATAGTATTCAGCAATGTGTGACATGATGAAGGTTAAGTGATCTGTCTGAAGTGACACAAAAGGGTTAAAGTTCTGTGATCGAATGGTGTAAATTTACCAGTGTCTGTTCTTATATTTATTTCTAAAGTGTCAAACGATTTTGTTTTCAGTTTCAAGTAGATGGGTGGGTCACACCGGTAGCTGGTCATCCCCCCATATGTTTTACGCGTTTCGACTGGAATTGTTCTTAGCAGATGAGCTCGTGTGTGCCCGACAATTTGGTCTTCAATGATGTCCAAATAAACATACAGTTGTGGTGCAACCCCCTAACTCGTGTCTAATGGATAAGTTCCCAAAAGTTCCTCGTTTGTCAAATATGGTCCTGAGTGAAGCAATCCAAGTTGATTGGCCAGGAGCGATGAAAACGTGTACTTTCCATTTGGTACTTTCTTAAAGGGATGAAACAAAATGTATCCATTTTCCGTTAGTTCTACCACACTTGACCTTCCGTTTCCATCTGGCAGTTCTTCAATAGAGGTTAACGTTTCATGCAAGGCAAACAACAAGTTTTCTTTTATGATGGAGTGTCCTGGCCTTATGAAAAATGATTTTTCTTCTCCGTTTGCTGAATAAATGTTTATCTTATTTTCACCCTCTGAAACTTGTTCGATTGTGTATGGATAGTTTAATTCCAAGAGCGCTACTTCCCAGTTTTCACGTAGCTCAACTCTTTTCAGACAGTTGAATTTTAAAATTTGAAGTTTTACCGTCTGGGTAAATTTTTGGACTTGAGTTACTTGGGAGCACCATGTAAAATTCCATTATGTAGTTTTATGATCTTTTGCCAGAATCCAAGAGCGTGATGACTCAGGGTAACCTCTCCAGTGGACGAACACTTCTTTTCTGGGGCCTTTCCCTCAGCTTTTGATTATATATGCAATTTTAAACATAAGGTTGTGTGTATATATATATATATATATATATATATATAATATATATATATATATATATATATATATATATATATATATATATATATATATAAAACTGAAGGTTGTGACTGTTAATCTTAATGCCACTCTTCACTGTACATCGAAAGAAGGTGTATACCGTACCCAGGGATACAGCAGACACCGTACCTCAAGGAACGGAATCCACTGTACCCTGGGAACATGCATTCACCGTAAGTTTCTATAAGGGTCCAAAATCGTACTTTAAGAAAATTCTGACGCCGATTGCTGCTGAACTTCGAGTCTGAGGTCATAACATGCTTATTATATATTGTTCGTCTTGTTGAGATGTATTTATTTCCGCCATCGAATTGTTTCTATCGCAAATTTAAAATTTTGCCTTAATTCTACATTTATGATGAATTCGATGTCTGAACAGTTTCCGAGGTACGGAGAATGCATGTTCCCAGGGTACAGTGGATTCCGTTCCTTGAGGTACGGTGTCTGCTGTATCCCTGGGTACGGTAAACACCTTCTTTCGATGTACAGCGAAGAGTGGCATTAAGATTAACAGTCACAACCTTCATTTTTTCTCCCAGTGGAGTGACAGCTCCACCGACCATATTCTTTGCATACGTGTATGCCAAGTGTACGATTGGATCTGCATTACCACCTGTGTTGAGTCCTTGTAAATGTGCCCTGTAACCTTCGTCAAGAAAATGACTCAGCCGTGGGTCAGTGAAATCGGTTTGAGAGTTTGTCAGACTGGAAAGAAGCGTTAGGAACGCCTCCGAAAGTAATGTATCGGTGTAAAAGCAACCCCCATCCCATTCATCTAGAATATCCGCCACACTCATGGTTGTGTTTTTGGTTTTCCTTGTGACTGAGAGTTGTGTGGTGTGACTCTCGTCGGCTGACATGGGCATTTATATTCGCCCGCCAAGGGCCCCCGCACGTGGAAGGGGAACGCGTGACGCAAAGAGAGCAGCTCACGCACTCTCACGGAGAGCGTACGAAACGCAGCGCGGCGGGGAGGACGGCGCGCTCCGCCCTTCTCGACAAGCTGGAACCTGCGGTGAGCCTGCCGTCCCAATGACGCGGGAAGAGGGGAGCGGGGAATGGTGCGGAAAGGTCGCACACCCTGAAAAATGATTTCTTAATTCAAGAAAAATATTTTTCTTGAAAAAAAATTCTTGATTTCACGTCTTGAATCAAGAATCAATAACCGTTGTTTATTCCTTGTGACATTATTCAGTGTACCATTTTTCTAACATGTGTTCATTTACTTTCAGATTTGAAGTTCTCTCTTGAAGGATTGAAATATGTTGAGAAGTCTGATTTATCTGCAATAACTCCCTACCCTGGAGAAATTGCTATCCTCTGGGGCAAGCTTATGGAGCAGAAGGCGTCAGTTCCAAAGCGCACTCACAATGTAAGTTTTCTTTCTCTGTGGATTTTGTATAGAATCTGACACAGTTTTATCCCTTATTACAATTACTAATATGCTTTCCTTTGTTTCAGGTGATAGTTTCTGACAGTTCCAATACCAACGATTTGCTAAGTAATAAAAGGAGCAGGAACAACCACTCACTCAGGGAGGTACCGTATGCCTTTTCTTTTTTATGTCTGTGTCGTTGGTCTTTTAGGTTGTGGCTGTGTGTAACTGTTTCTTTTCTTATAGGAAGCGGGACCTTCTTGTGCAGAGCCAGGAACCGCAGCTGCCGGATCTAAACTTAATGCACTTGCTAACTCCAAGTTTGTGGAAGACTTCGTAAGTATTTTGCATTCTCTTATTGGAAGCCCCCACTGAAATATTTTATCTCAATGTGCAATTTAGCTTCTTGTCTGGAAAGAGAACGGGCAGTGATCTGATTCAGAATAGTTTATTGTTTCATATTTTTACTTTTGTATTCAAAACAATTCTTTATTGCTTTGGTTTTGCTCAATGTATGCAATTCTTATAGTTACACTTAGATCACAATTTCATCATCTAAGTAATATTGCGCTTTACTTTCCGTTCAATGCTTTGTTTTTAAATTTGCACTTTTACGGTAGAAATTTTAGATTAAATTAAATTTCTTGGTTACGCCTACAATTATTCAATTAGGAGATGTATTTTTTTAATTTTTTTTTTTTTTTCAGGATTTGCTTGCAGCTCTGAACGGTGATTCTGTTGGAAGAGAGATAGTGAAGGCGTACCAAGACGCTCAAAAGGATGAGGACGAGGAGCAACCTGTGTTTCTGAAAGAAGCTCAGAGGGACAAGATAGTTGAAATCATAATTGAAAAAGTACAAGTAAACACTGAAAAGTGAGTTTCACAATTGTTGTGTTTTATCTTTAACAACTCTTTCTAGAATTTATTGCCAATTTATTTTTCAGAATCCCTTACAATCTCTTATACACTTTGGCTGAGAAGATCGTGGAATTGTTCCCTACTGAATGTGAGGTATGTATTTCTTTTCATTCCCCTTCTTTAAGTTTCTGCATCAAAAGTTGCTGATATGTTAATTTGTTTTACAGAAAACCTACTACATTTCTCCCAAGGAAAAGGGCCCTTCACAGGCTGGGGCTTTGGGTAAATTATCTCATAGGCTTAAGAATTGCAGAAACAAACCCAAACTTAAAGCAACCTCGACAACTAAATCCGGTCCAAATTTTTCTTCCTTTCTGAATCAAAGTACGTATCATTGCCAAGTGTGTGAAGTGATTGTGTAGGCTTGTAATTTAACGACCAACCACTTACGCCATAGATTTTGGCGGACAGGTCTGAAATTAGTTTGGGACTTCTTTTGCTCCTAAACTATATGGTTGATTAGAGGCATTTGTTTTTTCTCTTTTTGTTTTGGGTTTTTCAAAATCTTATATTTGCAATCTAATTTTCTATTGACAATTACCAAACTTCTTTGAACTCTCAATTTACTTTATTTTGAAAACCAGGCATGTTGATTGAAATGTCTCTGCAATTTTGTTAAGGATTTTCAGCAAGTTTTGCTTTTGCTTTATTAGAATCATAATTGGTTCTAAGTGGGAAGGGGGGTGGGGCTATATTTTGGTATAATTTGCTGCTCACCTTGTTGTGTGTTTAATATGTTGTTTCACTTCTACAGCCATTACATCTGAAAAAACTGAGGCACAGGCGTGGTTATCCACTGGCCGAGCTCCATGGCCTGAAGTCTTGCGGAAGTGGGCCTTAACTGCACCCCTCAGATTCCAGCAATTGTTCAATCAAAACGCTTCATATGTCAACTCATATCTTGAGGAGTGGGAGGTGCTAAAGCACAAATCAGGCTTTGAGTTGGTAAGCATTAGTATGGAGGAAGCATCATTAAATTTTTAGTGTGGCCTTTGCCTAACAATTTTTAAAAATTCATTTCAGCTCTTGCAGGACTTTTCTCAAGTCCATCCCAATTGCGAAGACAATTTGCATGTACGCTGGGACATTTTCCAGAAGAGAACATTCAACATTGCTGCCAAAGATGTGCGGGACTCAGCAGGAAAGGAACTTTTGAAACTCTTGCGTGATGATCTGACCAAAGGTTAGTCTAACACACAATTTTATTTGTTTCAATAAGGTAGTCAGTAGTCAGTAATGAAGTGACCGGTGGGACTGTGGAGAATCAGTACGAAACTGCACCACGCTTTGTAGCTAGGCAGCAAAGCGCAGCTGTGCTTCTTGTGCTGCCTACCCATTGTCGTGGCAGGGGCCTCTAAGCTTTGCGTTAGTGCTACCGAGATGCATGCTGTGGGAGGGAGGGAGTCAGTGCACCTTATTGTTTTACTGAAATAATATTTTCCTCAATAAGTTCTATGTTCAAACTTGTATTTTTTTTCTTTTTTTTTTTTCAGACAGCCGTGCTGCTATCCTGTTGGCTCTTCTACCATCCATCAGGGCCTCTCACAAGGCATATTGAAGGGAAACTCGTGAAATTTTCAGTTGTGGATGTGCGAAGCAGTTACTTTCTTCATGTCAAGGTACGTGTGGATTTCTTTTACACCTTATCGTTGAAATATAGGTAGTGTTATGTTAGTTCCATTTATCAGGTGGTTCAACCAACAATAAGGAAACATAATTTTAGGGATATTGTACTTTTAGGAATCTACATTTTAGTTAAGTTTGAAATTGCAATCTCAATATTGGGCCTGATACAAGGGCTGGTGTCTGCCCTTTTCCTGTAAAGAGTAAAGTGGCCTATTAGAATCATTAATTTTGATGGTCAAAATTTTTTAAAAGTTAAAAATTTACATCTGTTTGGCTGTTGTTAATGTTTAATTTTTAACTTCAGGTAAATTTTCTCCTTTATATGGTGTTTGTATTCTGATATTCTACATTTGTCTTTTTGCAGGTTCCAGGAGATTTAAAGCGGTCTCTGGATGCACTCCGCTTAAGTTATGGTGAGGGTGGTGGTGGCAGGCCCATTGTCATTGTTGTTGGCCCTGCCTTGACGAGCATCAACACAGCATATGTGTCTGTGGCAAACCTCCTGTACAAGCTACGAAGTGTAGTGGAAGCTGTGGATGTGTGTTTCAAAGTCTTTCACGCACTTCACTGCTGCTACCCACCGCAGTGCAGCCACATATGGATGATGTTGCAGAAAGTAATTTACAACATCAACACTGAGTGGGACCAAAAGCAAGACATCAAGCATAGTTGGATAAACAGTTACTCTTTCTAAACAAATTTTGTTTGTTCTTTTTGTTTAAGATTTATTTTTGTAAATATTTGTTTATTTTTGTTATTAACTTTAGTCTTTTGACATCATTCATCATGTTCACATGCTTTATTTGTCATTTAAACTATTTGACTCCGCAAGGTCTGAAAGATCATTTTGTCTTTGGAAACCATAACACTAGCATCATTGGCAATTACCGCTGTATGCAATTGAACTGTTGTAGATCCTGGAGTTCCTTGGACAAGTTTATTTCTCATCTCGAACGTAGTCATGCTGCTCCAGTAGTGAATAATATTAATGTTTATGATGTGAACAATGAAGGTGATATGAATAATGTCAATGAAGTTGATGATATACATGAAGGTGTTGGGAATGAAAACGTGGATATTGTTGATCATATCCAAGAAAATAATATAGATAATGCTGTTAATGTAAATGAGCCACCAATTGAAATTAATGAGCCAGTGTCTTTAGAATCTTTTGTGAGAGCTGTTTGTAAAAATGCTGAAATTATTTCTGCTGAGTTAAGTGCTATTCCGAACATGAATCGGAAAAATGTCACAACTATAATTGGTATCATGTCAGATTTCTTAAACTGCGGATTTGTTTCATCACTGAAGGATAAAACCCTTCGGTGTTTTGATAACTGTCAGAGTAATGATCCACTTTTTCAAAATAAACCTTATGAGATAAAATGTATGTTTGATATGTTGAGCAACCCTTTTGAATTTGTATTAACTGAGCATAATAGGTTGCAAACTTTGAAAAAAGAAGGCTTTTATATTAGCCCAGAGCCCCAGCTCTATGGGCATAGTGATGATTTTGAGAGAGTAGGGGGCAATCTTGAGCTTGTTCGTGATTCTCCTTATGGGCTTTTCATTCCTTTGCGAAAAGTATTGAAGTCTTTTCTTGAACTACCTGGCATGTTTGCAATGATCATGGATTATGTTAACTCTCTGAACAATGAAACTCTAATTAAGAATTTTTTTCAAGGGGAGTTATGGCGCAAGATTTCAGCCAAATTTCAGGGCCAAATTGTTCTGCCTATTCATATTCATTTTGATGATTTTGAACCTGACAATGTTTTGGGTTCACATGCCACTGCTAATAGTCTAGGTGCTGTGTACGCCTCAATTGCAGCTTTGCCTCCTCAGATCAGATCATCTCTTGCTAATATGTTTTTATTGACCCTGTTTCTGACTAAAGATCGTAAAAGGTTTGGGAACAAAATGATATTTTCATCAGTTGTTGATGAGTTTAAATTTCTTGAAGAGACTGGTGTTGAGATTTCTTTGAGTACATGTAATCTGAGGGTCTTTTTTTGCTTGGGTCTCATTGTTGCAGACAATAAGGGCAATAATTCTGTTCTTGGCTTAGTAGAATCCTTTACTGCACATCACTTTTGTAATATCTGTAAAATGCATCTTCATGAGACTCATCACAGCTGTGTTTGTGATGAAAGACTGTGCAGGGACCCTCAGAACTATGATGAAGATGTTGCATTAGGTGATCAAAAACTGACTGGTATCAAAGAAAGGTGTGTTTTTAACGATATTCCATCCTATCACCTTACCCAAAATATTTCTGTTGACATTTTACATGATGTATTTGAGGGCATGCTTAATTATGGATTATGTGCTATTTTCAAAGAACTCATTGTTGAACGGGAGTACTTTAGCATAGAGGTTCTTCATGAAAGGGTTGCAGGCTTTGATTATGGTCCTACAGAAGCAGGCAACAAGCCTCCAGCGTTTCAAATTACACTTGATAGAATTAAAAATGATAATTTGAATTTATCTGGATCTGAAATGCTCTGTCTAGCAAGGTACCTGGGAGAAATGATCAGTGACTTGGTACCAACTACTTGTGCAGCTTGGCGTTATTATCTTGTGGTAAGAGAGATCCTTGAAATTGTAACTTGTTCATATCATACTGAAGGTACTGATATTTATCTGGTCACTCATTGAAGCACATCATGAATTGTACATCAGGGTTTCAAAGTCTCATCTGAAAGCCAAGCACCATAAGATGACCCACATGCCAGAAGCTTTAAGAAACAATGGCCCATTGATTGATTTCTCAGCTTTAGCTTCTGAACGGAAGCATCGATTGTCAAAGATGTATGTCCATTCGTCTAATTCAAGAGTGCATTTGCCATTATCTGTGTCTGTTAAATTACAACTTCAGTTTGCCAAGCATTTAATCGACCTATCATGTAATTCTCAACAACCTGACTTCAAAGCCCTGTCATCAGTTAAGTCGGTGCAAGCTAGCACTCTTCATTTGCACCCTTATTTCAGTAATGTCGTTACTTTTGGTGAAAATGACATTGTTAATGTCGTTAAATCTGTTGATGTGTGGGGAACAACATATCAAAATGATATGGTAGTTGTAACAGATTATAAGGATTTATTTCCTATTTTTGCTACGATTCAGCACATTGTGATCCTGAAAAATACTGTTTGTTTTGTTCTTAGACTGAAAAACACTATAAGTTACCGTGTTGAATCGTGTGCATATGTGATCAATGATACAATGATTTTTTTATTTCTAACTCAAGGTGAGTTCTTTTCTCATGTGCCACTTTGGCAGAGATTTGCTGTGCCTGATGGTAAACCTTTGGTGTCACTTAGAACTGCTTTGTAATTATGTCAATAAAAAAAACAATTGAAACCAAAACATGATGTGTTGTTTTTACAAGGTATTTTGAATGCAGATAATCTGTAGCTTTAAATAAATCGCAAAATCCAGAGTTAGGCATGATTAAAGACTGCATGTCCCCTAATTTGTAAAAGAAATAAACACAAAACAAAAATTTAATAAGCTCCCTATTTTATTCTGTGTACATATATAATAGCCATATAGAATAGCGACATAAGTCAAAGCTGCATTAAGTATTTTTAAATGAACGGAGAGCACTGTAAAGAAAATAAAAACATGAAGAGAAAATTTTAAGGGGGTTCAGCTGTTTACACACTTCACCAGAATTTTGTAATGCCAAAGATAGTTTTGCATTAATTTGTCCAAGCTAGGCACAAGAAAATTGTTTTCTTGCAATGCCCAAGAACAGTCGTCTTAAATCAAGTCTCCTGAAAAGTAAGAAATTTTGGTGTCGCCTCGCAGCGCCGCGCATACAAGTAAGAAACCAGGTGGCTCAAGTTATTCTGTTCTCTCAATTGGAGTTCTATTTGTTGTTAGTCCAAGAAAAATAGTGTTCAATAAAACAAAAAAGATTCTTAATGCGAATTTTTTTTTTCTTGATTTAATGTGATGCAAATTAAGAATATATTCGACATCAATCAATACAGTTCTTTTCTTGGGAATTTTAATGCCAAATTTTTTCTTGTTTCAAGTAATTTTTTCTTGATCCAGGAACTCCTTTTTCTGGGTGCACGCATGCACTCGGCGGCGCGGCCGCACGGCCCGGCGCCCCGCCCTTCGCGACAAGTTGTGAGCCCGGCGAAGGGGAATCTATCACTTACGCGAGAAGGGGGGAGCGGTGTTTGGTGCGGCAAGGAGGCAAGCCCTGGCGTGAGGAGAGGTGCAGGCCCCCGCGGACTCGGCGGCGCGGGGCGGGGCGGCGCGGGCTGGCGCGGGGCGGGGTGTAGGGCTGTGCGGTGATTTGATTTTGAAAACGGTGACGGTGATTCGAATCACCGCCGGTCCCCTCGGTGATCGGTGACCAATATATCACCGGTTATTTTTGTATCACCGGTGTATTTTTCATCACCGGAGAAAAAAATCACCGGTTATGCTTTAATTACCGGAGAAAAAAATCACCGGTTATGCTTTAATTACCGGTGATGAACCAAATCACCGATGTTTTTGTTCACAACGATGGTGAAAAAGAACACTTTTTCGGGGATCACGAACAATGCCGTTCTATGTCACTAATTACACTGGTGTAAATTTCATCAGGATTTCAATCAGGAATGGTCAATCAGGATATTTCTGATGTTAAAATCCTGATCTAAATTCGCGGTTTTCTGATTGGAAAATCCAGATATATTTTCGCGCACCTCTGATTGGCGAATTCTGATTGGTGCTTTTTCTGATTGACTGGTTCTGATTGTGTTTTTTCAGAGTGGATAGTTCTGATTGGTAAGACAAATTTTAACATCGGTGACAAGGCCAAGCCGGGGCACATACAAAATCGGTGAAAACTTCTCTGGGGGGTAAAAACTGAGTCCGATCCAAATCTTAAGTCAGATTTTTGATAGCTCGTGATCAGGCCCCTACATGCCAGTAAATATGAACCGATGTCTTTGAAATTAAAATGGCCCTAGTCAATTTTGCTGAACATGCCATATACCAAATTTGAAGCCGAAATAATGAAAACTTTCCATTTTATAGGCCTCTGTATTTTGCCCACATCAGGATTTCCTGATGTTCCTTTCTGATTCCTGAATGGCAATCATAAATCAGAAAAACAATCAGAGATTTCCTGAGTGGGAATCAGAACTCAAAATAATTCTGATTGACTTTCAGAAATCAGAAAACCAATCAGAAAAGTTCTGACTGGCTATCAGAAATCAGATATCAGGAAATTAGAAGTCAGGAATTTTCTGATAGTCGGTAGTCAATCAGGATTTTTCTGAATGACAATCAGAAATCAGGAAATAAATCAGGATATTTCTGATTAGCATTCAGAAATCAGAAAATCAATCAGAAAGTTCTGATAAAATTTTCACCAGTGTATGGAAGATGTCTTTAGATATCTTGTCTTTTTTTAAACGATATAGTGTGTATTTTGTAAACATTTACACTGACGTTGATCTGTGAAACCGGTTTAAGTTAATCGACCGGTGACCGATAGTTAATCGGTGATTTTGAGAATACGGTTAACCGGTGATTTTGAACTCAAGATTCGGTGATGCGGTGATTAAAATCACCGGATCACCGCACAGCCCTAGCGGGGTGGCGCGGCGGCGCGGTGCGGCGGGGCGGTGCGGCGGGGCGGCGCGCCGGGGAGAAATTTGAGGTACAAATGGAAGGGCGAGGCAGGCAAAGTCACACTCACACCACAAAGAGGACAGGAGAAAACTTCTAAGATGGACACTGAAAAATTCACCCGAATTACTCTGAATGCTCACAATGAGAAGGAGCTTGTCGTCAAGACGGACAGATTCAATCAAACCGTCATACAGATTTTGAAACACGGTGACATTGAGGATCAATTCTCCAAATCAGAAATCCAAGCATTTCTCAAAATGAAGTTTGATGCGTGCAAAACAATCAAAAAACATTTGAGGGATGAATACTTGGGCCGGTGGTTTTGTTACGATTCCCACAATATTCAGTGCCTCAAATTGAGAGACAAACCTTTTATTGAAATTACACGGGAAGATTTCTTTACTGTGACTGAAAACGGCGTCCCCAGATTCTGCGTGACACGCCTCGGGCTGACGGCCTGGTCCACTCTCATGGAACATTGGCCGTACATACTCGAAAAACACTTTTCACAGACAGATTTTCAATAACTTTTCCCCCTCTTGGCGTGATCAAACTGGAAGGGGGGCAGTCCACACCCGCCCTACGTTGTACCGGTGGGGGAAAATGGAGGGAGACGCTGAAATAAAAGCGCGTGCAGAGGACCGTTCGGTACACACTTACACGAGGAACACGGCCATGGACCCACAGAACAGTGACTCAGAGACGAAGAAAGGGCGCATAAGGTCACTTCAGCTCAAAGACAAAAACATGGGGGGACAAGACACGTCGTCTCAACTCCAAGACGAAATTTTTGAAGTTTTTGAAAGTTACGTCAACAGCCAGACACCGGTTGAACCACGCAACATGCAAACTGAGGACCAACCAGGGGAAGACTTGGGAGGGATACCCTATTTTGTAAACCAAAAAACGATTGCACTGACTTTTGGGGCCCTGACAAACAATGCAAAAACACTGATTCTGGGAATTGATTTGTACACGGGGAAACCTTCTGCCGTACTGACAGAACAACACGGACAAGATATGAACAGGATGAGGCTTTCCATCAACGAGTTGACACTACTTCTCAATCCAGACATTTTTGAAAAAATTCAAAGTCTGTTTTGGTCCAAAAACAAACCAGACCCCATCCAGGTGGGAGGAATTCGAGTTTGTGCGTACATCTCACAGCACGGGGGAAAAGCTGTTCGATTTCACAGAACGGGGTCTAAAATCAACTTCTTTTTTGCACCAGCAACTTGGCGAAAGTTTGGTGAGGCTCGTGATTTGACTAAACTGTCTCTCGAATTGGTTCAGCTGAGCCAAACTCACATTGAACACTTTGCACAGCAATTTGTCAACGAAACTATCAAAGAGCTAAATTCTCAGAACATAACCTATCAACAACTTTTGCAGGAAGATATCAGCGTGAGTAGTAATAAAGCCAAAGTCTGACGGGCAGCCATCTTGATTCCCCATTCTGACGGCCTGATGACCTGTCTCATGAGGGCCAAAAAAAGG
Organism: Stenchaetothrips biformis; assembly: GCA_030522485.1. NCBI lineage: Eukaryota > Metazoa > Arthropoda > Insecta > Thysanoptera > Thripidae > Stenchaetothrips > Stenchaetothrips biformis. Next base: position 7,291,655 of record CM060086.1, read on the forward strand.
GTCATTTTTTTTTATTTTTTTTTTTTTGTCAATTTTTTTCTGGGTGAGGTTACGATGCGAGCTCTAACCTAACTTAACCCAAGCGGTGGATCTCACCTACCCTTCGAGACCCCCAAGTAAGCTTAAATTAATGTTGTTATTATTGATAGTTTATAAACTGTTCCCACATTCAGTCAATATTTTTTTTGTCGCCTTAAATTTCAAAATAACCTAAGCATTAGACACGTTTTATAATAAAATATCTAACTTACAAATATTATGCATTAGTACAAGCTGCCTTCTGTCTGCACAATTTCGCGGGTTGTAAAGATTTTTTCTTACATTTTAAATGAATTTTAAGGTGCCAATGGACTCATAGCAGCTGCCAACTGTTTTATCAAGCGGTTTGCAGCTTTCTGGACAGGCAGATTCTGAAGAAGACGAGGCGGAAAAGTTTCTCCTTGTAAGCTCAAATGGCAGAATATTACTCCAGTGCACTGAGTGTCCAAAAATATTCAAGGGTGGCAGAGGGAAAATGAAGCGTCTATTAGACCATTGCCAACAGGAACATTCAAGCATTAAGACTATTAAAGATGATGTTCTCAAGAAATATGCTCCAAAAAAACACAAACTAGAAAAAAAGGTGTCATGTCCTAAATGTGGCTTGAAAATGGCTGGTGGTCCATCCAATCTGAAGTTACATATGACTTGAAAGCATTCCTAGTGCCTTTTTCCTTTTGGCAGCTATTCTTAAGTGGTTTCTTTTTTGTTTTGTTTTGTTTCTTTGTTTTTAAAATCTGCATAATCATCTTGGCGCAAAGATTTTATCCGTAATGTGTTTGGTGGTAAATTATTTTATTTTAAAAAAAATAATAACACCATGTCTAATAAAGGACTCTTTCTACTTCATGCTTGTCTTTGATTTGCCATGAAAAGAACAAAAGGAAGATTCTCTCACATTCAAAAAATGTGCTAGTTAGTACTAAATTTAAAAGTTAGGTACATCAGTGATAGCCTGATGGGCAGAAGCCACACTTGCCAGGTGAGCAAATTGGGTGACCAAATCAGGGGACAAAAGCAAGCTCCAGTCTAAATTAAATTAAACCCTATGACCCATAATGAGACATTCAAAATATAAAACTGTGGAGAAACAAAATGCAAGTTTTGCACAGAAAGTACCTTTTATGTCATATTCCTGGTTTGCTACTTAGTTGCAGCTATTATAATGTACTCATCTGACGAACTCTAAATCACGACACGAATCACATTAACATGAGAACTCTCACCAGCAGTCATTTTTCTCCTTTGAGTCCTTTCAGCGCAAACTGTCTTTAGGGACTGCAAACAATCACAGAAGAACACACTGGGCTTGAACTTCTACCGTTGCACATGTCTTTTTGCTGACCAGATGTGGTCCAGAACAGCGACAAAGCCATTTCAGAATATTAGAACTTTGACAGTGCTTGCATTCAGAGTGTGATGCTCTGACAGCTTGGCCAAAGGTTCAGGCGGAGTGGGGAGAGGTATTGCCTTCGAAAGTAGGTAGTTTGATGGTGAACCAGGCGGGTGCAGTGCTTGTTGAAGAATGACACAGGATGTGTGCCACAATGCCAGAAGCAACAGCATTGTGTCATTCACCAGCTGGATCATTACAATGGGCACCTGCAAGAAAAGTCCATGGAGTAAAAGACGATCTGTGGTGAAAAGTCTGATACAGACACAAACATGAGATGACAGGGACGCATACCAGCATTGATGGCTCACAGGCAGAGGTATGGAATGGTTCTCAATCTTGAACAAAGCTGCACCTTTTCAGACCTCTCCTTCTAAAGGGAATGCTGATGTAACAACAATGGAGCAAAATGAAGTGGAGATTAGCACAGTTCTTCAACACACACCAAAAGAACAGGAGTGACCAAATAACCAAACCAATACTCACAGAATGTTCTATCCCTCTGAGAGAAATTCAGGGAGTGACCCATCAGGAATTCACTTTAACTGTAGGGCATGATCAACCTACTACAATCAGCTTCTCGCTTCCTGAAATGAAAAAAAAGGTGGAATTTTGAAGAGGTAATGAGAGGTTAAGGTACACATGACTGTAAGGTTTCCCGCAGTTTTTGACACACAGACACTGGATCCTTTCGAATTTAATTACCTCCTGCAGCCGATAAATTGTGTCATCACGAAACTGCTAATTTAGTGTTCAGAAATTGGAAGTACTTCGTGCGTTGTTTACTCCACTTTCGGCTCGTCGGCTGCTTTGTTGTTTCCTTGCAGCAATCTCTACATCACTACGTCAACAAAGTATAGATACTAACAACTAATGCTATCACAAAGCACCCCCAGATAATTTCAATTTTGGATAGGCTATGGATGTGCCACTCTTTAGGGACAACTGAATGTAGAACGCTGAGGGACTTGATCTTGCAAAAATAAAATTCGTCGAACTGCTCGTTTTTAGAAATGGCAAGAGATAGGAGGGTACGAGAGGTTAAGATCCACACATGTATTCACTACTCCAACGATCGACAGGCTTAGAAAACGATTTCACATCCGTGATTTTCTCTCTGTCACAATCGACAGTCGATTTCTTTATCGTAATAAATGCAATTAACGCGGAACTTTGCTTGTTCATTCACAAAGACAACCTTCATATTCCTGTCGGCTGCTGCCGCTAGGGCCACGGCACGGCGGTCGTTATTCGCAGCAACCTGACAGCCGGCGCCTTCATCAGCCACCGCCTTGCAGTAAATGACGCGACGGCGCGACTAGGTTCACAGTAAAAAGTCTACGAAGCATCGCTTCGCAATACGAAGAAAACGAAGGCATTGTAAAATCTACGAAGAAATGCTTCGTATTATGAAGCAAAATCCTTCGCAATACGAAGCATTTCTTCGTAATACGAAGCAATTCTACAATGCCTTCATTTTCTTTGTAGCTACAAAGCACATTCTTTGTAGACTTTTTTGAGTGTTGTAGCGGTATGTAACGGTCAAACGATAACCACCCTCTTCCCCCCCGCACCCGTCGCGGCGGGCGATCCCTCGCCCCAGTCCAGGAAGGACGAATACGCGGCCCTCCGCGCCGGGTTGTGGCAGGACGCCCACGTCCTAGGCACGAACGGCTTCAGGGGCGCCCCCTCTGTCGGCGCCGCGTTCTACGACGCAGTGAGTCTACAGACATTCATCATGAAACTGCAGCCAGAAGCCTCTGTATACCTCGCCGAACTCCAAGCCATCACCGTCGCCCGCGCCTACGCCAGGGACTCGGACCTGAAGAACCCCCTCATCCTCTCGGATAGCCAGTCAGCTCTACACGCACTTGCCTCTGCCACCCCTTCAGCTTCCACCCCCGCGCAGCTCTGCGAGGCGCGCACCATAGCAGCAGAGCTCTGCCGCCGGGGCGTGGGCCTGTGGCTGGCCTGCGTCCCGTCGCACCGAGGTATCCCGCCCAATGAGGCCGCCGACGCCGCCGCCAACTTGGCCAGGGCGGAGGGAGACGAAGTCCTGGCCCTCCTGCCGCCCTCGACCTTCTACGGGATCCAACGCGCCTGCCCAAACGTTGCGTGGTGCGCCCAATGGGCTGCACACAACAAAGGCCGCCACCTCTTCTCCTGCTCCCCCGTTCCACCCCTGCGGCCCTGGTTCTCCAAGGCCCGTGCCCCAAGGAACACCATTACCTCCATTTCCCGAATTCGAATCGGCCACAATAGAACCCCTGCACACCTCACCCGGTTCACGACGGAAGAGCCCCCTCCGTGCCCCCACTGCGGGGCCCCCTCCGCCTCATCAACATCTGCCCCATGACCGACCGGGCCTTCTTCGTGGACGAAATGACCAAAGAAGACATGGATCCCACTCTGCACAGCATCATCAATAATCCTCTACTTGCCCTGCCTGCAGTGACAGCACTTCTGGCGTCCAACCCTCTTCTAAAATTCTTAACCTCCTGCCTATTCCCCTTCCCCTCCTCCCTTAAAACCCTGTCTAATCATGAGCCAAACGGCTCGGAGGCCTAAAAAAACTAGGAAGTCTCTCTCTCCCTGTAACGGTCAAACGAGTAACGATTAACGGTCGTGTCTAGGAAGACGCTTTTAAACTCCAAGTTAACGCGAGATGTCTGAATATTTGTCATGAATTAGTTGGTTTACAATCATTAAGTTGCTTAAGCTATAATTTTTCGCCGATATCTCGGCTCTAAAAGGCTAGGTCGGTTGACTGTCACCTGCGGCATGCTTCCGATACCGGCTACACTAGGCTTGCCTGCTACTCCTTGCCTCTTTAACGCAGCCAAAAAACAACTTTGTTTATGTGAAGTGGACATTTATCAAGAACGAAGTATTTTTTTTTTATCGTTTCTTATTTCCGAATTGAACCGTCCTGTAACTGGTCAGACGGTATCACGTCCTGAGTTTCTGTTATCATTTTTTTAAGTGATCATTAACTGATATTCTGTTCATTGCTGCAGGAAGAATTCGAGGACCTGAAGTTTCTTTGCCATTGCCGTGGAATGCACTTATGGAGGAACAGGGAGACTTGTGGGCGTTTGTTCAGACTCGCGTCTTACAAGGTTAGTTTCTAGTAAAATGCTCTGCTATTGGCTCATCAGTAAAACATTAGTTCCAAGAGTTTTGTTA
>CM060086.1:7297272-7451081 GCA_030522485.1 Stenchaetothrips biformis
TGACTGTTAGGTGAAACCAACACAACAAAATTAATGCAACAAGAACTAAGTTAGTATGGATGAAAAAACTTGTCAGCTTCATGATGAAAACACCGAACAAAATTTAAAATTATACCTGACAGTTTTGGTGACTGAAGGCTAACTTTAAACATTTATTCATTGCTGAGCGAAGTGAAGCACCCTGTTGGGAAGTTTGAACCTTCGATTTGATGAATCGAAATCGAATTCAAATGAAATTTTTGCGTGCATACTCACACTTCCAAGGGAACGTTTTCCGGTGATACAGTCAGAATTTGATGGTGCTCTAGAATATTGTTCCTAGCGACCCTAAATTAGGCTTGGCACCAATTATAGCTGTACGTAGGGATTTGAAGCCGTTACGGTCGCTGTCTTTTAAACTCCCAGTAAAGGGTCCTATAAAGTCGAAACACATTGTATTTTGACCAACAACTGTCCCCAAAATGTCTGAAACGTCATCTTAAATTATAGGAAATATTCGATTCTCTGAAGAAAAAATCGCAAACATTGTGTGTGAAATCTCTTACTTATATGTCCGAAACGCACGCTTGCACAAAGCTGTGAAAGACCACGTACTAAAATTGTTCAAAGGAATTAAGTGTGTTTTTTGAAATGAAAGCGCTACAACCTTTTGTAGATGTGTATGAATGCGCCTCGCAGCGTATACCGCGTTTTCGTGAATTTTGAAGCGGATCAGTGTTCATATGCGTTTAATTCCATTCAAAAGGTTTTTTCGGGGATGGGGACTAGTTCACTGTGTGGCAAAAATGAAATGATTACAAATGAAGTGGAATTCTTTTTCTTGATTTGTTTATTCTATTTAGTCATGAAACTCAATTGACTGTATCATTAATGCGAAGTACAGATAGTTCTTCCTTAATAACATTATTAACAGTGTTATCGTCAGTATGAACAAGATGCACAACGGTGTTATTTCTTTTATTGTCCTTTGACAGTTTTTTAATAACAATAAAAAATTAACCGATGTTAAACGCTGTCGGATACAAAGTTATGAGTAAAAAAATCGAGTATAATGTGCAAAAAGGGCTGATAGTGCCCAGTAAGGTATTTGTACAATTTTGTTCGCTGTCTCACACAATTTATGAGCATATTACTATTTTTTCGTACAAAGTAGTACGCAAAAATCGTTCAAATTCGTGCGAGGTGTCGTCGAAGACAGATTTTGTACGAAACGCACGCATGCCCAAAATTGAGTGAGACCACGAACGAAAATTGTCTCAAAGGAATTTTTAGTTTGGCAACCATTACCAAGTGCTGCCGGGCTTTTATTAAACTTCACTCGCGTGCATTCAGGTTACGAAGTCACCGCGAGTGCCTTTTTACGGTACGATGCTTCAGCGAACCCAGAGAAACTTATTCAATTCGGCGAGTCATTTCATTACACACATACGCCACGGTATAGGGATGTCAGATCTTTTCTTGACGTTCAACAATTTTTTTAAGGTACCTGGACGTTTGCGAGTCTTTTTTTGACAAAATCGTCAATCTAGCATTTTTTTACCTTGCACTTTCAACATGACATATCGCCTTAAACGGGAGAGTACCTGAGGTTTACCTTCCCCGAGGTCACCCCCCTAATTTTCTTTATTTAAAATCATTGTAATATAATATTTTTTTTTTTTTTTTTCTTGCATAAATAATTTTTTCACCCCGATTCCTGGAGGTTACCCTTCCCTGGGGGATTACACCATTCTCCCCAATGTCCTGTATTGAAAAAAAATAATCTTTATTTTTTAAAATAATATTTTTTTTGGCAGCAATTTTCCTTTTATTTATATATTTTAAAAGCAAAAGATGTTGAAAATGATTAAAACTATTAACAGAGAGATTTGAATTTATAAATCCAAATTTTTTAATAAAAGGTCGTCCACAAGTTGCGTAAGTTTTGCCGCGAGTGGCGTGAGATCTGTCGTGAGTAGCGTAAGATTGGTCACAAGCCCGTTAGGTTTGGGTAGTAGAGGTTGGAACCAATTTGTTTCAGAGTTGTAGGTATGCATCTAGTGACCGTGTTAAATGCGTGCCGCGTGACTCTGCTGCGTTTCATTCCCTTGGCGAGGGGTGAAACAACCCTTAACTTCGGACCACACCCCCCGTGGGACTACGGGGGTAGCTTTTAGAACAGGACCCCAGCAGCGGCTTTGGTACGTTACGGTGCCGAGAACAAACCTGGTAAATTTCGTTTAAACTTCGATATAGCGGAACCACCCTCGTGCACAAGGGGAGAAAAGTTTTAGAGCTTGTTTGGGCCCCTGGCCCAGGGCGTGCCGTGTGGGTCGCCGTCGGTTACGCATAGGCCATTTCCTGTAATTCAGAGGAGCCCAGCGCAAACCGCGGGACTGTCAGCTCTCAGAAACATACGGGTTTTAAAGGGGGTTGAGGTAGGTGGGCGGGTTAATGTCCAAGAGGGCTCCCGGAGGTTGCGTTTTGGTATAGAGCGTCTAGGGGAGTCGCTGTGACGGTTTTTTTTTTTTTTTTTTTTTTTTTTCGGACCCCTTCTGCGAATCCCGGGCACTTCGAAACTTGCATTTTCAGGGTTGCCACAAGATTTGGAATTTCCGTTTCCATGACATTTCCATGACTTCCCCCTGACAAAAATTGAGCTTTTCCAGGACTTTCTAGGGAAACATAAGGGGGATTACACCAGGTAAAAAAAAAAAACTAAAAATGGTATTAAGTATTCTTTACTTTAATTACAAACAGACGACGCGGATCGGCTGGTAATTTTTATACTACCCCCAATTCTTTGTGATGTTCCCTGACACCATGACACATTTCCATGATTTCCAGGTTTTCCATGACGCGTGGTTTTCTGCTCGTGCCTCTTCCGGGGGATGAATCAACCCTTTCTGATCAACTGCCGTCATTGCAACTTTCCACACGCTTAGAAGAGGGTTTGAGACTTGTCCTGACGAAGTTTCATGAAAATCGGGTGAAAACTTTCGTTTTCAAAGCGTTTTGATAAAGTATCCCCTAAATTTTGTCCGCGCGTGTATTTCGACCCTTTATCACTCATTATTGCCTCAACAAACTATGAAACAGTTTGCCGAAGGCAAGCAGGAAGCGCCTCAGGCCAAGGTAGGTGTAACGCCAGGCGTGGATTGTCGAAACTGGCGCAGCATCGCGAAGCCTGTTACGACAAGACACGGTCTGGCGTACACCTACCATGTAGCCTATTGCTACAGTCTATTTGGTCTGCTATGGGCTACGGTTTCTGTGTACAGATTCAGTGTGCGGCTACGGCGATCTTTATGGCTTCGGCATGATTTGGCACTCGGTTTCCGCACACAAATGAACACTGCCTCTTTCGTCGGCGACTCGAGATCTCGCGCGGAACATGTAGCGTCCATATGGCATTATTGGAACGTTGGGAAATGTCCAGTTGATTGCTTCATTCTTAGCGACGTTATGGCTCTGCAAACGAAATACAGAAAATTGAATGTTTTGATGATAATGCTCCACCCTCTGTGTGCGCTGGTTTACTTTGCCCCCTTTGTTCCTCCAGAAAAAAATCGTTTTTAAGCACATTTTGATGACGATCCACCAACTTCGGTTGAAATCGGGTGTGCAATAGGGTACTTCGGAGATGAGCTGGGCCGGAAGTTGAGAAGAAATCAAGAAGAACAAAATATGCGAAATTAGTGAAAATGAGCGTCTGCGTCGCCGTTCTGCCGCTTCCGCAAGGCTACATTCTCATACAAATCCGGCTTTTGAACTACTTAATTTCTTCTCAACTTCCGCCCTAGCCTTTCTCCGAAGTACCCTATTCAGAGCGGGTTTGCTCACATACTTTTTCCGTCCCTCAGGACGCACAGTGAGCCAAAAGACTGCTCGGGCGGCAACTCTCTAGACGTGATTCGAGCTTGAGAGTCGCTGAAGTAGACTCAAGTTGATCCACTGACTCCACGAATAGATGTCTAGTTTGGACAGCAATGTTATTAGCGGGATCACTCGTTCGGTTTAAGTGGCATAGCGTCCCTGGAGCTCAAAACGCGTCTAGAATGTTGGCCGCCTGTGCCGGTATTGTTTCTCAGGTGAAGCAGCGACACGAACCGCCGGTAGGATGCAGGGCTTCTTTTTGTCAAGACTGGCTTGACTGCCCTTCGCTAAGATGCGGAAAATGCCAGGAGCTTGGTCGCGCAACGTGGAGCATCCACCTGAGAACTTGAAGTTGAAGAAGTTCTCTTTCCATTGGTTGTTTGATCGCACGGCAAGGTTGACCTGTGTCTGGAATGCATACGGTTTTAAGCTACAGTTTACAGTTACGTATTCTATGGTCTCGTTCCCATGGTCATCCAGACTATTAGGTGGCTCGTGTTTGGTAAATTGCACTAAACAACTGATTGATATGCTGCAATGAAAACTTTAAAAAGCAACAGGCAAAACAAAATCCAATGCTAACGCAATGCACGGCGACGGTAGGAGAAAAGAGCGTAAAATATGTTATTTGAGGTTGGCAAAAATGTGCTTGGCGTCTGCGCCTATGAGGCAATGGCTATGCGTAGTGAGGAGTAGCATTCTAACATCCCCTGCTTTGCTGTTCTATTAAAAACGTTTTGCCTTTTTAGAGAAGGCGGTTCACTTTAAACTGAACCTGCTGCATGCGTGGCATAAACACAGTCTCATGTACACTGTGATTCAACATGCCATGAAGATAGCACACTGTCCGAAACGATTGTTCGAAAACAACAAAACTGTCAACAACATAGTCGTTTTCCTTCAACATCTTTGGTTATAACTGAAACGACGGAAAAGTTGTCTTCCAACAAGTAAGTTGTTTTAGAATGACCCAACTGTCATTTATCAACAACATTCTCTGTTCGTAAACGACTGTTGTCGTTTAAAAACAACTGTTGTCAGAAAAAAATTAGCAATAGATTTGTTGTTAATTAACAACTAAATTTCTGACAGTGCACGTATTATGCAATGCATGGAGACATCGCACCACACGTGCAATGCCACAGCCCCATCGCAGATGACGTGCGATGCGTCCCGAAAATGCCTTGTGCCAATGCATGGGAAGGCATTGCACTTCACGTGCGACGCACAAGCATTGCACCAATTGGGGCGATGAAAATGTCCCCAAATGCATTGCACCAATTGACGCTATACATCGGCTTTGGATTTTCAGTGTATGCAGTATTAACTGCATAGATATATTTAAGCAGACAGAGTATGTCTCTTTTTTGCTGAGCAATTAGCGAAGTCAAGTACTCAACTGGGTTGGAAAGTTTTGTCTGTCTGTCTGCGTGTCCGTGTGTCAGCCCTTCTCCTCCTCCTGAACGGCTAGGCCGATCTGAGATATTGCAGGGTTATCAGGCACACTGTTAAGAAAAATGTCGTAAATTAGCGACGTATAAGTCGCTAATTTTCATAGCGACGAGGGCCGTTCTAGAACGATTTGGTTGGAATTCAACGACTTCAAAATCGTTTTGGTACGACATGGTCGTAAATTATTTTGCCAGAAAAGTCCAAAAAAAGATAGCAGGACGTTACGATTCTGTCGTAAAAATACGATTCGTGTCGTTTAAAATACGATTCATGTCGGAAATTAACGACCCAAGTCGTTAATTTACGACCGAAATCGTATCATAATGAGTCAGGTCGTACCTCTTTGACAATTTTAGTGGTAAGATTACGATCGATCGTAAATTTACGATCGAAGTTGTAAATCTACGATGCAGTTCGAAGATTTACGACTGTATATGTTTCAAAACGAACAAAATCGCTATGAAAATTAGCGACAAATTTGTCGTATATTTACGACAGATTCGTATATTTACGACGAAAGTCGTACATTTACGACAAAAGTCGTAAAATAAATGTGTCATTGGAAAAGCACTTTGTTGTTCTTCGAAATGTCGTTATGTTACGATTATTTTTAACAGTGCATGTCCTTAGCTCACCACACGCAAAAGTTCAGCTTTCTATCTAATTCCATTCAGTTGCATTATCGTAAAACACTGAAAAACGGCAGAAAAATGTACCTTTCCAGTGATTTTACAGTAGTGGTGTGCGAAGTGGCATTTTTCAAAGTCGAATCGAATCGAAATTTTATTTTTTTCCCCGAATCGAATCGAATGTTAGTTTTTTCGCTCGAATCGAATCGAATGTCCCTACTTCGAATCGAAGCAAAAAATTAACTGGAATGGCCTCAGTCGTGGACCAACTTGCAACTTGGGCCTAGTAAATGTTCTTAAAATCACAGAATAATTGGATTATGACTCATTTAGACGTGTTGTGCGTAAATTATCAGTGTAAAAGAAAAATATTGGCAAACACGCGCGGCCTTCACATTCGAATACAAACGAAAGGGTACCGGTTTTCTCGAATCCCCTAAATCCGAATCCTGTTCATTCGAAATCGATCCGAATCGAAGGTAGCGTGCTTCGATTCGATTCGGATTCGAACGCTTCGCACGTCACTATTTTTCATCTTATAAAAAGTATGGCTCGGCCGATCTGATTGAGATTTTGCTGGGTTACGAGGTAAGTCCTTGGCTCTCCACACGCAAAAAATGTAGCTTTCTATCTTAATTCATTCAGTCTAAACATCGTAAAAGCAGTCAGCAATATCAAATAAGAAAAGCCACACCTCTCCATGACCTTCTCCGATTCTCCTAAAATTTTGTGGGCTTGTTAGACACCTAAAGAGAAGTATTTTGCTAAATTTCCAGATCCTGAAAAAAATTATCGGCTTAGTTGCGGGTAATTTTAGTTTACTTTTGGAGTCAAAACACGGATCTGGGTATTTTGCGCTACATGGACAACTTTCATCCCTGGGGGTTCAAATTTGGCATCCTTACGTAAAATTGACCAAGAAACAAGAACCTCGGATTTGACGTGGGACGAATACTGGCTGCACCAGCCTCAGAAAACCACTAAAAAAAGGCCTAAAATTTACGTTTGGCTTGGGACTTTTGTGGAAAACAATTTTTTGCGCCATCCAATGTTTTCATCATGTAGAAAAAAACAAGATAAGTCAAATGAGCACCCGCGCAGATTTTTCTTACTAGCCGTTTAGGAGTTATGGGACTTTGAAGTCCAAAAGTTACGTCCAAAATACCTGAGATAGGAAGTTTTTTCAAAAAATTGACGAAAAATACCTTCTGCATACATAAATCGATTCATCTCAGCAAGTTAAAGAAAAAGTTCTTTTACAACTACGACGTCCGAATCGAAATGCAAATGTTCTAGACTATTGTAGTTTAAAACTTTTATGATCCAGAAAATTTACATTTCGATTCGGACGTCGTAGTTGTAAAAGAACTTTTTCTTTAAGGGGGCAGTAGCGCCATCAATTTTCAAAAAATCGATTTTTTGTTTTTTAACCAGACTTTATCTGTTGGCAACCCTCTTCAAGAATCTGACAAGATTTAGCCGAAATACGTTATCGTTTAGCCTCCAGAGTCGTTTTTATAAATTTATTTATACAGGTTAGGTTAGTCACGTTCAATCTTTTAGGCCGTTTTTCTAAAATGAAGATTTTTGGAGCTTGCGCGCAAGATTTTGAGAAAACGGTTTGAGATATCGCCCTGAAAATTTAGCGGTTGTTAGTACTAGTGAGATCCTTCAAAATGACCCTTGGGTTTCGGGATTGAAGCATTTTAAAGCTTTTTTAGAAAACATTATAATGTCAAATTTTAACATGTTTTTTAACGTTTTCAAAAACTTGAGTTTTGAAATACTTCCCGATATTATTTCTCAAAGCTAGAGGGTCATTTTTACAGCCCAAGTATGTATAACAAGTGGTAAAAATTTGGATGGAAACTTTTCAGCGGGTACTGAGTAGCTCTGCGCGCAGTGATATTTTGTAATTATTAGGCAAATATGTTGTGTTGTCTTCTGCCCTTCCCACACCCCACAAAAATGACCATAACTCAACAAATTTGTTTTAAAATAATCCTTAAGGAACCCTCTTTTTAATGGTAACTTGTGATTTTCTCCTCGATTAACAGAAAAAATTAAGCAATAGGAGAAACTTTGTTAAAATTTGACAAAAAAAAAGATGACGATGGCGCAACTGCCCCCTTAACTTGCTGAGATGAATCGATTTATGTATGCAGAAGGTATTTTTCATCAATTTTTTGAAAAAACATCCCATTTCAGGTATTTTGGACGTAACTTTTAGACTTTAAAGTCTCATAATTCCTAAACGGCTTGTAAGAAAAATCTGCGCGGGTGCTCATTTGACTTATCTTGTTTTTTTCTACATGATGAAAACATTGGATGGCGCAAAAAATTGTTTTCCACAAAAGTCCCAAGCCAAACGTAAATTTTAGGCCTTTTTTTAGTGGTTTTCTGAGGTTGGTGCAGCCGGTATTCGTCCCACGACAAATCCGAGGTTATATTCTTGTTTCTTGGTCAATTTTACGTAAAGATGTCAAATTTGAACCCCCAGGGATGAAAGTTGTCCATGTAGCACAAAATACCCAAATCCGTGTTTTTACTCCAAAAGTTAAACTAAAATTACCCGCAACTAAGCCGATAATTTTTTTCAGGATCTGGAAATTTGGCAAAAGACTTCCCTTTAGGTTTCTAACAAGCCCACAAAATATTAGGAGAATCGGAGAAGGTCATGGAGAGGTGTGGCTTTTCTTATTTGATACTGCTCACTAACATGGTAGGTGTACGCCAGACCGCGTCTCGTCGTATCTCGCTTCGCGATGCTGCGCCAGTTTCTACAATCCACGCCTGGAGTAACACCTACCTTGGCCTGCAACGCTTGCTTGCCTTCGGCAGGCGGATGGATAAGGTTAGGTAAGACCCCTGGTTCTGAATGGTCCAAAGGGTCTGAACGGATTACATTGTCATCAGCACCAGCACCATCAAAAACCCACGAAGTGATGTGTTACTTCATAGAACTTAAAAATTGACTGAAAAGTTTCATTTTTCTGCCGGTTTTTCGGTGTTTATATAAAAGTAAGACTGATTAGGACGAGAAAGAAAGCTGCATTTTGACGTGTGGCGAGCCAAGGACACACATAATAACCCTCCAAAATCTCAGTCAGATCTGCCGAGCCGTTCAGGAGGAGTAGTGCTGACAAACAGACACTCAGACAAAACTTTCCAACCGCAGTGCAGTAACTGGCCTCGCTTATCACTCAGCCAAAAACGGCAGAAAAAGTGCAACTGTTTAGTGAAAGGCATTTTTACATAAATAAGGGTACTCCGGAGAAAAGCTGTGACGGAAGTTGCGAGGGAATCAAGAAGAACCCAAGCCGTACTCGTATGAGAATTAAGCTCTGCGGAAGCGGCAAAACGGCAACGCAATCGCTCATTTTCACAAATTTCGCATACTTTGTTCTTCCTGATTTCTTTTCAACTTCCGGTCCAGCTCTTCTCCGAATTACCCTATTCGACTGTTAAGGAAGGTGTTGATGACGGAAATGAAATCCATTTCGACCCCGACCAAAGTTTCAACCGCGGAGGGACCCAACGTTCCTAATATTATCTATTTCGACCCTTAACTAGGTAGGTGTACGCAAGACCGTGTCTTGACATAACAGGCTTCGCGATGCTGCGCCAGTTACGATGACAATCCACGCCTGGAGTTTCACCTACCTTGGCCTGCGGCGCTCCCTGCTTGCCTTCGGCAAGCTGTTTCAAGGTTAAGACAATGAGTAGTACACCACCATAAAGGGTCGAAATAGATTATGTTAGAAAATTCGGGTCCCTACGCGGTTGAAACTTTGGTCGGGGTTCAAAATGGATTTCACTTTCGTCATAAGCACCTTCCAAAACATACGAATCTATGTAACCATGTTTTTGAAATACAGTCACTACAATGTTGCACGTTTCCCGCCGCTTTTTTTTGTGTTTTCGTTGGTACGACTGATTGAATTGAGAAAGAAAGCTGAATTTTGGCGTGTGGTGACCTAAAGACATACCTAGGCCACCCTGAAAAATCTCATTCAGATCGGCCGAGCTGGTTTTTAGTATGAGATATAAAATCACTGAGGTCTATTTTTCTGCCGTGTTATCAGTGTTTTTACGTTAGTACGACTGAATGGAATGAGATAAGAAAGCTGAATTTTTGCGTGTGGCGAGCCAAGGACATGCCTAATAACTCTGCAATATCTCAGTCAGACCGGTGAGACGTTCAGGAGGAGTAGTGCTGGCACGCAGAGAGACAGACAAAACTTTCCAACCCAAGTGGACTAACTTGCTTCGCTGATCGTTTAGCCAATCACGTGGTGCACTACTTATTGCCTCAACAAACCTTGACACAGCTTGTCGAAGGCAAGCAGAGAGCACCGCAGGCCAAGGTAGGTGTAACGGCAGGCGTGGATTGTCGTAATAAGCGCAACATTATGCAGCCTATTACGTCAAGACACGGTCTGGCGTACACGTACCCTGTATTCCCTGTGCCTTTTGTATGAAACTATAAATAGCTCCACCTCCAACAAGTATAGAACGGTGGCTCCACCGTATTTTTTACACAGCACAGTGGCGTGGAGCCACAAGACGCAGCTCTTTTTTTCTACCAAGTAATTGTCTCCGAAATTTTCTTGAAATGAGAAATTTCCGGAAAGCCGCTGCAAGTCGTAGGGGCGAAGAGGGTTGAAGTGGCTCATCCGGAAGGAAAAGCGGAAGTTCTCTGAATGACAGTTATCAAACCGCAGGACGTACGCGATGTATGGGCCCTGCAGAACAATGATCCATCATATTCTCAACAAGCGACTAAGAGAACCCTGGTGATACAAAGGCCTAGTTTTACGCCTTTCGTGAAACTAAGGCCTAGTTTTACGCCCTTCGTGAAATGAAGGCCTAGTTTTACGCCATTCGTGAAGCGTACAGTCTATACACCCTTCGTGAAGCGTACCAGAGCTAGGATGTCCCACGATATTTTCAACATGCCTTTTTGGATGAGTTTTGGGGTGGATCTAAAAGATGACTCAAAATGAAGAAGATCTGTGAAAAAGCCTTTTAATTACGGGCAGTTATAAGTGACAGCGCATCGCGGTTGAAGTTTGTGACAGAGTAGGGTGGGTTATGGGCTTACAAAAACAGCCGTAGGTAAGCCGTTTTCAACTGGTTTCCATCCCGAGAACTGCATTGTGTTTGTTAAAAAAAAGGCCGTTCATCTTTGTAAAGAAGTATTTTCTGTACAACTCAATGCCTGTTTTCTAGGGGCACAATTCTTTTCAAAACTTGCTAATTGGATGATGTAACATTCCTATTCCAATATGCAGTTGTCGACCTCTCAGGGGCTAGAATATGACACTTAAGTGATTTTTTCGTATTTTTGCCTACTTTAAGAGCTATAATATTGGTTATAATCATATTAAGGTTCCTTGGACTAAAATAAATCATCAAGATGCAGTTACCTAACACTCAAATGAGAAATATAAAATATTTAAGTTATCATTGCAACCGCATCTTGAAGACAGAAAAGTGCTTCATCCGATATGTTTCGGTCCAAGGAATCTATATATGACCATAAAAATTTTCTAGCACTAAAAGTAGGCAAAAAATACGAAAGATCACTAAAATGTCAGATTTTTGCCCCTGGGAGGTAGGCAACTGCATACTAAAATCAAAATTACATGTTCCGATGTAATTTGTCTTGCAGCGAAATCCAAATATGCTCGGTTTTTTTTTTTTTAGATCTGATGACTATCAGTGGGTCCATACCTGTTTTAAACTTAGAAATCAGCAAGTTTTGAAAAGAATTGTGCCCCTATAAGATAGGGCCTATCTGCCTATCTGATAGGCATTGAGTTGTACAGAAAATACGCTTTTACAAAAGAGAACAGCTTAATTTTACAAACACAATGCAGTTCTCGGAATGGAAATCAGTTGAAAAATGGCTTACCTACGGCTGTTTCTATAATTTCATGTCCTACCCTGATCCGTCACAAACTTCAACCGCGATGCCCGGGCACTTGAAACTGTCCGAAATTCAATCCCCTTACACATAGCTTCTTTATTGGGTGTCATCTACCAGATCCACCCCGGTACTCATCAAAAAGGGCATTTTGAAAGTAACGTGGGACACCTTAACCAGAGCTCATGCGCTCCTTTCCTCTTATCTCAATGCATTGGGGGAAAATTGCCTTCAAGCGTAGTTTGAATTGAACGCTTCAAGAAGGGCCTGAAGTTTCTAAGGGTTTCACCCTTGCATAAAGCGCAAAACGTTGCCTTAATTTCACTAGTGAAACTCCAGACTGGAAAACACTTGACGTTGGCCTTTTAGGATCAAAAGGTGCCTTGCGAAACACCTTTGTTCATATAGAAGTCCAAGTGTAGGACAAGGACGTTTGCAGGCGTAGACCATATTGTCCAACACTCGCAAGCGGCGACCGTTATCCGTTAACAGGGTTAAAGTAAGCCCTTTCGTCTATGGATCATGTAGAGGTGACAAACTTGGTCAGACGATAAATAACTCTTGAACGTTACGCACAGCAAACGAGTTGATGTTTCTGCTTTGCGCTTGATTTACAGCCAGCAGCAAAGCAATGGCCAACACTTGGAAGGGCGGAAGCTGCGGCGCCATGACGTACCTGACACACATGAATAAATACAACACCGAACATTGAACAGTTTATGTATTTAGAAGTGCGCGTACCCCCGCAACGCCTGCTCTTTATTCAGAATTCAAATCGAATGGGAGGTCTATCCCGTGACATATTTTGGGTCCGAGCAAATTTGAGCGAAGGTCGATGGACATCCAAGCAAAACCGAGCAGGCTCCGAGCAAGTACCGAGCAACTTCGAGCAAATACCGAGCAAGTATCGAGCAAGAACCGAGCAACTCCGAGCAAATGTCCTGTCGAGCAACGCGGCCGAGCAACGGCACCAGTCCACACTAAAAGGGATGCCCAAGCCCATGAAATAGTCCGACATGCATCGACCTGTATGTTTTTGGAAAGGGGAGATCATAAGCCACACGAATAGATATGTGGCTTTGCCCTTTTCCTATTTATTTGCCGAAGCACGCTTTGAAATTGAAGGAACATGAACAGCGAGTGCAGCCGCCGTGCAGGGTGGGCAACACGCCCGCGCCCGTGTCGAACGGGGCGGCCCACCCTGTGGCTGCCGCGCGGTGGGCCAGAAAACCGGCGCAGGGTGCCAAAACTCTAGACGCGTTTGAACAGGGGGCAGAAATGACCAAGAGAGCGCGTGAAGCTATGCTCCCCGCCTTTGCGCAGGTTACAAACACTTTCGAGATTACGAAAACTAGGCCGATGATCGGAAAACGCTTTGCACAGATCGAAAGAGCATGAAATTTAGAGTGCATTAGACTCATTCGCCTTCCCAAACTTTCCAAAATCATCTCTTATTACAGAGGAAATGTGTACAAATAGATGGCGTCACCGGGATTTGTTGGCTTTTTGGCAACTTTAAGTGTTTACACTTAGATTTTTTGCGCGTAAAAATCGGTGTATCGGGAAGGCCTACACTCTTAAAACCTTACGAAGTATTTTGAGCATACATATAACAAACAAAAATACTTTGTTATACGAAGAAATAGTTTGTAAATTACGAAGTATTTTCTTCGTAAGCTTATGTATGCTCAAAATACTTTGTTATACAAACTACTTTTCTTTGTAAGGCCCGAAATAGTTTGAAAGGTTTTCTCAGTGTATTAGCCTAATGCACCCTTCATTTCATGCTCTTTCGAACTGTAATATATGTGGTTTCCAAACAACGGCCTAGATTTGATGATCTCGAAGTTTTCCTAGACCCCTTCACCGAAGCGGGGAGCATGTCTTCACCTGCTACCTATAGGTCGTTTCCGCCCCCTGGTTTGAAACTGCAGACTCGCTAAACAGGCCTCGAACTGAGATTCCTCGTTCGGAGAGCAATCCATTGGCGGGGTCACGCACGTTCGTTTCGAGTCCCATTTAGCGACTCTGGAGCTCCTTACGCGTCCGCGATTTTGACCACCTCCACTTTGTCTTCTGGCCCACTGAGCGCCGGGACATTCCCCTGTGATATGGCAAGGCCCCCGCCATGGACTCCTCTCCGAACGAAGGTCTTGGTGGGGTCACATGTTCAATTCGAGGTCTTTTTAGCGAGTCTGGAGTTCAATACGCGTCTGAACTTTTGGCCTCCTGCGCCGGTTTTCTGGCCCACTACTGTGCGGCGGCCCTGCCAGTCTGCAGGGCGGGCCGCTCCGTCTGACACGGGCGTGGACGTGTTGCCCACCCTGCACGACGGCTGCTCTCGGCACGCTTCGCTGTTCATGATCCTTCAGTTCCATAGCGGGGGCCGTCCCACAGTGGGACGAAACGCGAAAAAAGCGATGAGAAGTGGCAATTTGAAAATTAAGCGGCAGGGTCCTACAAACTAGTCGATGTTCATGAGAAAGGTCTGGGCTATGCGTGACACTAATTTGTTTTGCAAAAGATCACACGCGGGAGCTGCAGCGGACCACTAATTATGACAAATTTTCAGCTTTTCGCTCATAGATGAAAGCTGTTGTGAAGTTTTCACTCTGGTAGTCGCCTTCTTCAAGATAAAGGTATCATGTGATATGTTTTTGGAAAGCCGTCAACCCGAACAATGTTAAGAAGCTCTCAGATTTACCCTCGGGTCAGGTAGGTATTAGTAAAACGCCGTTAAAAGTGTTGCAAAATTGGCGTTTGAAATATTTTCACGGTGCAATAAGTTGAGTTGCGAACCTTTGCGAACCGTTCTGAGAAGTGTCAATGATAGTCCAGCCACTCTACTTTGAGCTCCATACCACCGAATGTTTCGCGATGATCTGCGTCTTGAGAAAATCGCCTTTAAAACTGCGACATGGGCCGGCGCCTCGGCGCGGTGGCAAGCCCCCCAGCCAAAAAAAAAAAAAAAAAAAAAACAGAAAAATGCTGTCTTGATTTGCGTACACTTTGGTTTTAATGCCGATGGTTGTCAAAGAAGCCTGTGGACGGCACGTTGGTGCCCTAGGCCAAGGAACATGTAAACACAACGTGTAGATCGTTGGAACTGGCGTAACATGGCCAGGATTTTTTTTTTCAATACAGTCAGAAGAAAGTTCTCGACCCTTCAAAAACCTAAACAGAAGTTTTGGCGATGATTTAGGTTTTTTTGGTAATTATCATCGCTTTTTTCGCGTTTCGTCCCACTGTGCGTCCCTAGCCAGAGGGGTATTTCCCGGCGCACAGTGGGCTAGAAGACAGGGTGGAGGCGGTCCAAGTCGGGGACGCGTTAGGATGTCCAGAGATGCTATGTAGGACTCGGACGTATCTATTCGTGTGGCCCATGATCTCCTTTTTCAAAAAAAAAACAAAACAGGTCGATGCATGTCGGACTATTTCCTGGGCCTAGGAAGGCCTTTTAGTGTGGACTGGTGCCGTTGCTCGGCTGCGTTGCTCGACAGGACATTTGGTCGGAGACGCTCGGTTCTTGCTCGGTATTTGCTCGAAGTTGCTCGGCACTTGCTCGGTACTTGCTCGGTTTTGGTGGGATGTCCATCGACCTTCGCTCAAATTTGCTCGGACCCAAAATATGTCACGGGATAACACACCCTTCCTGCATGACGTCTGAGCGCGTACTTTTTTAGACTCGTGATCAGCTTTGTGTACGTCGTATTGACATTTTGGTAGTAGCACCTCCAGTAATTTGTGCAACAATAATACGTACTTTTCACTTTTGAAATAATTATTTACAAATTTGTTAGAACTTATTGACTAAAAAAAATTCTTAAATAATTACATGAAGTAAATTATACGTATCCAAGAAGAAAATCAGGAAAGTCAGGAAGATGCTGAAACTGTAGCATTGTGTTCAGTTCAGGATACACAAGCAGAAGTATTTACTAATTTTTTTTCTTCATACTACGAAACAAAATTGTACTGTACTACAAACCTATGTTGTTTGTTATTAGAAAACACGGTGCAGTTGTATTATAAAACTATTGCCTAGTGCACACACTGACACAGTTTGGCTAAAAATTGTGATTTGGGATACTGTTAGGCGAAACTGCCATGTCCTAGAAATATTTGTCAGAGGAAGTTCATTTTGAGGCCAAAATTCCACCACTATAAGGTTAATTTATTCCCACAGTTGGGTACCCCCACTCCCTTAGCTTATGAGTTGTGGATGTTTACGTAAACTTTTAGTCGTTTCTCTCAGTCTCCGCACGACAAAGAAAAAATTGGGAAAACCTCAGATTCTGGTAATTGAACTTTCAAAGACTTAAAAAAAGGATAGCGTTGGCTTATTTGAAAATTTCAGTCCAGAAGAAGCTGTAGAAGATATTTTACTTGGCTCATTTTTATTTTTCTCCAAATTTGACAGATTTTGATCCATTTAAGGTTTTTTTTTTCTTTTCAGGAAAACAAAAGGAGATATTTAAAAAAGGCAACGCTACCTTTTTCGTCTGTGAAAATAAATGTAATTGCCAGAATCTGAAGGCTGCGTAACTTTTCCTTTGTCGAGAGGAGAATTTGAGAGAAACGACTAAAAGTAAACATCCATAACTCAGAAACTAAAATGAGGTGGGGCCCTGCTCTTGGCATATAAATTTAAGCAATGGAAAGGAACTTTTACCCATAAACTTACACATATGACGCAAGTATTTAAATATTCATTATTTTTTTCTTTACAATAACCTTATGGGTGCGACAAAGTTTCCTTGACGTGCCAAAAGGGCAGGGTCGACATGAGCCCCGATGACACGAGCCCCAGCTAGAGCCTCGATTGCCAGAGCCCCGACCCGAGGCGCTAGAGCTGTGCATATCCATCCGTTTGGCAGCTGCTCCATCCGCAGCCTAGCTGCGGGCGGTTCGCGAAATTACCAACTTGTCACAGCCATGTTGCCAAATGGGGCATCGTCCCACTGTCGCTACTCGCAAGGCGGTGGGTTCATATTTTGGGGAATACTTCATCTCGCTAACGCGCGAAATCCTCGAAACCCCCTCGCCTAAATCTATATTTCTTAATGGTTCGGTCGAGAGTAATTTGCCGTAATGAATCTCGTAAGTATCGCCCTTGATTTGATATTCTTTCGTCATACGGATGTATTTCATGCTGTGCTGGATGAAAACTATTCAGAAGTTCATAGTGTATACTCGTTGCTCAGTCCCTTTACCTTCGTGCCTGCGATATTGTCGCTATGCATGTTTCTTTTGCCCTCACGTTTCTAAAAGAAATGTTCTAATTCATTACGTTTTTTATTTACTCGAAATGTTTCGTTTGTGAGTACTTGCTCTGTTATTGGATGGTTATCTTTACTTGGATCACTTTCAGCAACGTCAGCAGACTCATAGGCCTGGGGTGCCTCAATCGCAAATAATAGTCATACCTCTTCAACCTACTTAAAAGGTTTGTAAGTTTTTCTAACTCTTTTTATTGTGTATCAATTACCCTCTTCCTGTCATGTAAACTGCAATATTTAATGTGTGAAGGTTTATACGTCTCAGTCGCAACAGGTGCCATTTGTGCCCAAGATTGATGCAGTCCCTTAGGGAGTCAAGCTAATAAGTTCTGATATCCCCGTCACAACGTTCGTGCCCAACCCAGTCAGAAGGTTCGTTTGTTATCACTCTATTATTGTTTCTCAAACAATTACCCTGGCACCTGTGCACAAGAGCGCAGCCCCTTTGGGAGCTGTGAATGAGCTTGTAAGTTTGGAAATCCAATCTAACTCACCTCTTGCCAATTATATATCGTTAACATGTGACTGTTATATTTTTTAATTTATTTTTGTCGGTACCTTCACACCTTAAGTTTAGGCCTACAGAGTGAGACAACCCTTTCAAGATTTGACTTCATCTCAAAATGTATTCGTATCTGCAACAAGCAGAGTTTTGCCGGTGTGATAAACTGATGAAATAATGGGAGTAACTTATAAATGGTAATGTGACCTAATCTTTTTTTTTTTTTTTTTTTTTTTTTATTTCTGTGGGAAGATTACCAAGCAACATACTTTGGACAAAGAATTGCATCAAACAAAAATAATATCTGAATCGGTGGTATTGTCATTATTAAATGTCTGTGGCAAGTTTTCTGTGGTTTTGAAGCTCCTAATTATGCTTTTCTTTTCTTATCAGAAGTCTACTTATCACGAGTTTCCTGTGGACCGAAGCTCTAATGATGATAATGATAAATTTAGTGAGGAAGAGTTCATACCTAGAAAAAACAACCAAGCTGGTTGCACTCCTAAAACTGCATGCAAGAGGAAGCTTTCTGTCTGCCGTCTTAAGAATGCTAAGGACCTGATATCTGAAGCTGAGGAGAACGGCATTTCTGATGCTTTTTCCAAAGTTCACGAAAGTTCTGGTCTGACTAAGTTTTCTTGTAACTAAACTACTCAGGGATAAATTTTTTGACTCCATGGTTTCTTGTATTTCAGGATGTCTTCCCAAGCAATTCTTCATATGTGGTTACTGAGTGCACCTCCTTAGAGAACAGTACATGGAAAGCCACGATTCGTGCTAATAGTGGAAGTAAGCAAGACGCAGAGACTTGGCTGACTGAGTTTGAGAAGGGAAATAGTCTTGATTTCCGTATATCTGTTGATGCAGAAAACCCAGTTCTTTTGGTTTTCAAGGTGATTTCCCTGTTTTGTTCACATAGAGCTATTTCTTAGGAAGGCATTCATATTGTGGATTGGTAATATCTGTTAATCACACCAGAAAGTTGTTGGAAAAAATAAAATTTCGTTATTATTTCAGAGACAATATCATTGCCACCATAATACTATGCCAAAAGCTAATGCTTCTTGTAAGGGGGAAAAAAAATCAATCGCAGGATGCAAATTTCCCCGCCTATAATAGTATTACAATCAAACTCAGGTCAAAGACATAGTAAGAAAACAAGCAAGAGGCACATTGTCATGTGTACATAATTTAAATTATTTTTCACCTCAATTTACTTTTGTTTTTACAGGATCAGTGACTACCTCCTGTAAGCGTATCCCTGTGAGATAGTAATTAGTCACACCCATAATCATCCTACTCTTTGTGGAAATGCATTAATAAGGCACCCATCAAAGTCACTTGTGACAGCATTGGAGTGTCATAAATATGACCTCCTAACAGAATATGGAGATGATTATTATAAAGTATCTGCAGACCAATCACTGTGCCCTCAGTAATTTTAGGGTGTACACACTCTACAAGAGGTTGTGTATCAAAAATGAGGGGCCACTGGCAGACTACAACAATTAGTGTCAATCTGAGTGCGCAAAGGTTGTCACAACCGCAGATGGACATCTAGTTGTTGCTTTCAGTACCCCTTTGATGAAAAGGGGTTCTACTCTCTTAAAGGCGGCTGCTGAAATTATGTTTGCTGACTCTTCAGGCAATATGGACTCATTGAATTGTAAATTGTTCCAGTTGCAAACAACCTCTGTGGCTAGAGCAATTCCGATTGGGGCTTTGATTGTCACATCAGAACGTGAAACTGTCCTAAAAGAAGCCTTTGATCACTGGAAGAGTATGCTCCCTCAAGAAGCATTTTGTAGCAGCGGCCCAAATGTAGGCCCTAAGCTGATCATGACTGATAACTGCACCAGTGAGCGGAATGCCCTCCAAGCTGCCTCTAAAGCCAGTAAACTGTTACTGTGTCTGTTTCACATATTGCAGGCGTTCTGGCGCTGTGTGTGGAACAGAGAACACAATATCACTTGGGGGGGGCAAAGTGACATTTTTAATGTTATATCTTTAAAAATTCACCTCTTGATTCATTTCATAATCTGAAGGAATCTGTGAATTTAAACCAACGGAAAAGTCATGGATATAAAATCACGGAAAAACCTGGGTCTCAAAGCACGGAAAGTTATGGCAATGAACATAGTAGGTGTAAGCTTACGCCAGACCATGCCTTGTCGGAACAGGCTTCACGATGCTGCGCCGGTTACGACAGTCCACGCCTGGCGTTTTCACCTACCTTGGCCTGCGGCTCGTGTCAAGGTTTGTTGAGGCAATGAGTAGTGCCACTGCAAATCCAAGGGCGATACTTGAGTATCTTCTCTGGCGATACAATTGAGTATCGCCAACAAACGGCCTTACGGAAATATCATGCCTTGAAAACGGCGATGCACGAAAGTATGCGCCAAAATTTGGCGATACTTCGGACGAGGGGGGAATAACTCCCCCTTTTGGTGAACACATGATTGCAAGGAGGCGGGATTTCGCGGGATTTCGCGGGATTTCATGGATTTCGCAGGATTGCGTCGGATTTCAAGGATTGCGTAGATTGCAGGCAATTTCAATGATTGCGGTCGGATTTCATAAGATTGCGATGGATTTCACAAGATTGCAATGAGATTGCGATGGATTTCACACTAATTTCACAAGATTGCACTATGATTGCGCTGAATGCAAGATAATTCTGTTGGGCCACGGAATGAGCGGAATCTTCAGGCTTGGCGGTGTGATATTCCCCTGCACTTGCGCCCCTTATTTTTTTCTGAATTTCATTGCTTGCATAGTGGTGAGTTTATCTGAAGTCATAACCACAGTATAGTGGCATCTCCTTGATAAATTTGTCCTTGTTTTCCTCTGTAATCATTTTTTATGTAAAAGCCTCACTCAGTTGAACTGCACAGAATTAGTTTTAATAATAAAAAAAGGTTGTTTCTTTACCTTTAAACGATTCCTATGCATTTTGTGGTGAAATTTTCTATCGATTCATGGTCTGAAATAGTATGTAGGCCTCAATGCACCAACGGTAGCTGCAGGGAAACTTTGTTTGTTTGCAGTTAACCTAACCATAACATGCCTCGAACTGAGAGAGAAGGCAAGCAAAGAAAAAAAGGTTACAGAAAATTCCTCTCAATGCCTCGAAAAAGGTGAAGACCCTACAAGGGCAATGTCCACACACCTCCAGAGCCTGATTATAGTGACTGCGACCAAAATAAAGCAAGTGAAGGGACTCTGGGATTCCGTGGTTTCGATGTACTTCCCTATCAAGAGGCAATTATTTAAATAAACAATTGTTACTTTTTAATTCTTATTTAAAAATCAATAGTGAAGTTTTAAAGTTAATTTTGCAGGGAATGACTGTTTTATCAGTATTCGATGGAATTGCAACAGCTAGATGTGCTCTTGAAAATTCAGGCATACCAGTGAGCACATATCTTTCAAGTGAGGTGGATCCAAAGGCACTTGGTGTCTTAAAGTACCATTACCACGATAAGATAATTAATGTTGGTTGCGTGAAGACTATTAGTGAAGAAAAGTTGAACTCTTGGGGTCCTGTGAATTTGCTCTTGGGTGGGAGTCCTTGTCAGGACTTGAGCCTTTGTAACCCAAAAAGAAGAGGACTTCATGGTACTTTGATTAGGTACTTCTAGCTACACTACAACCACTCGTCTCAATTTTATTCTGCATTTCAGGTCCGAACACTACAGGAAATCTCTTTTATGAATTTCATCGTATATTAGTGTATCTGTTGGAAGAAGCAAAAAGTAAAGGGCATCAGTTTTATTGGCTCTTTGAAAATACATTTGCTATGGAAACAGGAACTAAAGAAGAAATTTCAAGGTACCCAATCCATTCATTTAATAACTTAGTGTAAATTTAACGGATTTTAAATACTGTTTCTCAACTTAGGTGCCTTGGTTGTGAGCCGGTCGTAAAATGTGCATCTGAGCATGTCCCAATGGTAAGAAAAAGGTATTTTTGGGGCAACATACCAAAACTCCAAGAAGACTCACATGTTATTTCTGACAACCACGAACTTCAAGATTACCTCAAGCCATATCGCATTGCTGCAGTGAAATGTCTGCCAACACTCACAACCAATTCCCACTCTCAGCGTACAGGTACAGTTGCCTCTTAGTTCTTTTGTTACCAATTAAGTAAAAGTACTACAAGAAAATATTACAGAGAACAATTCTTTTGTCTTCTTAAGAGCCATTGGCAAAAATATTTCTTCCAATTACCTTTCTTCTTTTGCCAGGAAAGAACAAATTGCTACCAGTATTTGAGGATGGCAATGAGACCAGTCTTTTAATAACCGAAGTAGAAGCTTTGTTTGGACTGCCCTTACATTATACGGATGCCAACAACCTGTCAATAACTGATAGAAGGAAGTTACTTGGAAGAGCATGGTGTGTCCCGGTCATCACTCAAATATTAAAACCTCTAGCTGAAGAGCTGAAGCTAAGCAAGAGCTGAATTTCTACCTGTTCTTTCAGAAAGTTTTTCAGAAGGATTGTTTTTGTATTCAGCAGTATAGAATTACAATCACTTGATTTAAAATAAAACCCTTTTATCCCAGCTGTCAAATACCAACCACTATAAACCACTATAAATCTTTTTAAAAAATAAAAAACCTAATTACGGCAAAATAAATATTTCATGCAATTTTCTTTGAGACAATGTCACTTATTTCCAGAAAATTTTGAAGTTACAGTATGACATTAAACCATTGCAATTAAATTTTGAGATTAAGGATTCGTTCAACATTTCGATGTCAGACAGGGGAGCAGGGGCGGCTATTTAGTGAGGCCAACTAATAACGAAGGAAAGGAGCGAGTGTGGAGGAATTATTGCACGATAGACCCTTTCGGTCCTCACCCAGTGAAGAACATAAGTAATCAAAAATTGGGAACCAGGCGCACTACCTAGCGGCCACAGCGGCCACTGGTATGGACTTCGTCCAGACTTACACTTGTGACCAATGAGGGTTCAGCTTTTGACAGTGCACAGTAACGGCCGCTAGGTGGCGCACTACTGGTTCCTGTCTTTTTGATTACTTTTGTCCTTCTCCAGGCGATGACTGAAAGGGGTCTATTGCAAAATTACAATGTTTTCGCTAAGATTGCGCAGGATTGCGGAAGATTTTGGAAGGATTGCGCGAGATTGCAGAGGATTTCGCGGGATTGCGGCAGATTGCGGAGGATTTCAAAGATTTCTGATGATTGCATGGATTTCGGAAGATTGCAAGGATTGCGGCCTGATTGCGACCTGGTTAACACATGATTGCGGGAGTCGCGGCCCCCTCGACTTCGGAGTATTGCCAAGATTTTGCAATGAACTTTGAACTAATTAAGGGGACTGCTCCATTGTTTACGGGCAGATTTTGGCGATACACGAAAGTATCGCCAAATTTTGGCGATACTTTTGTGTGTCGCCGTTTTGAATGCCTGTTATTTCAGTGAGGCAGTTTGTTGGCGATACTCATTTGTATCGCCAAAAAAGGTACTGAAAGTATCACCTTTAGATTTGCAGTGGCACCATGTGATGAAGGGTCCGAGTAGATTATGCGAAATAAGTAAGTTAGAGGCAGCCCCTGCGGGGTTGAAACTTTAGTCGGGGGTCGAAATTAATTTCATTTTCGTCATCAGCACCCTCCTTAACATACAAAACTATGTGAAACTCTCTCTTAAATATTAAGTCACTTTAAACACGCTTAAAACCTAACGAAGTATTTTGAGCATACACTGTTAAAAATGATCGTCAACTTACGACTTTCTGGAGAACAATTATTCCGTTTGTAGACGATACAATTTGTTACGGCCTAAGTCGTAAATATAAGACATATTTGTCGCTAATTTTAATAGCGAGACGTGTCGTTTCAAAACAAACGAAGTCGTAAATTTACGACTTGATCGTAAGTTTACGACCGATCGTAACTTTTTATGAGAATATGCCGGACAGTTATGACTTAAGTCGTACATTTACGACTTCGGTCGGACAGTTGCGACTTTTGTCGAAAATTTACAAAACAAATCGTAAATGAACGACACATAATAAATAAGCGAGCAAAACTGTAACGATTTACCAACTTTTCGGGGATTTCAGATGTAAAAGTATTAGGACATTGTCGTAGAGAAATGATTTTCTAAGTCGTTTAGTTACGACGAAATAGTGACAGAACGACTTCCGTCGCTATAAAAATTAGCGACTTTTCTGTCGCTAATTTACGACAAAATTTCTGACAGTGTACATAATACATACTAATTTACTTTGTTATACGAAGAAAAAGTTCGTAGATTACGAAGTATCTTCTTTGTAAGCTTACGTAGGCTCAAAATACTTTGTTATAACAAGCTGCTTTTCTTTGTAAGGCCTAAAATAGTTTGCAAGGTTTTCTCAGTGAAGTTGCACTTTTTCTGCCATTTTTTAAAGTGTGTTTTCGTTGGCACGACTGAATGCATTGAGATAGAATGTCGAGCGAGCTAAGGTCATCAGCAACCCTGCAAAATCTCAGCCAGTCTTCGCCAGTCGCTCAGCCAATTAACGGAAAGAATGTCCCTTTTCATCTACAGTGTGTCGACCCTGCCTACTTTTAACAAGGATTCTGTTAAAATACTATCTCTTCCACTTGTTCTCTGCCTGACACGCCACTCAATTATTTCATATCGTGTCAAGCCCTGCCTTCCGGTTTCCGGTCTTGTAGCTCTGTATTGTGTTTTGTACCACGCAACGTTTCAGTAAATATCGTTGTTGAGTTTAATCGGTCTCCATCTACAAGGCAGGTGGTACGCCAGACCCTGTCTTGTCATGACAGGCTTTGCGATGCTGCGCCACTAACGACGCTCCACGCTTAGCGTTAACATCTGCCTTGGCCTACCTAACCTAAAATATACGAAACGATGTACAAATGTTTATAAATTGAAAAGTTACTTCTTTTCTGCCGTTTTTTTCAGTGTTTTTACGTTGGTGCGACTGACTAAATCGAGATAATTGGCTAAGCGATTAGCGAAGCCAGTAACTTCACGTGGGTTGGGAAGTTTTCTTTCACTGTCTGTTTATCTGAGTGTGTGTCTATATGTGTCCGCACTACTCCCAAACGGCTCGGCCGATCGCGGCGAGATTTTGCACGGTTTGCCCTTGGCTCGCCACACGCTAAAATTAAGCTTTCTTTCTCTAATTATTCAGTCGTGCCAACGCTAAAACACTATAAAGCGGCAGAAAAAGTGCAGCTTTATGATGACCTCACATTTGAAAGACATTTTTACGTAGTTTTGAATTGTGCTAATGATGAAAATGACATCAATTTCGACAATTACGAGTTTAAGGTCATAACATGCTTCTCACATTTTGTTGTATTCATTTCCACCATCGAATTGTCTCTCTCGCAGAATTGAAATTTTGCACCTCTAGCACCTCTAGGTGTGGCCCATTTTAGTACTGCGAAAGTGCGAAATTTGCACCTTTAGGAGGTTATCCGCTAGAAAACTTTTGGTGAGTGTGTTTGACTATTCAATTTTCAGTGCACAAGAGTAGCCTGAGGCACCCGTGCTTTGTAGGCTATCACCCACACTGCAGTGGGTGACGGGATGGCCCACTATGGGCCAGAATACCCAAATCCCTGGCCAAAAGTCCGAAATCTCGAAATGGTCCTGCAGATAGGCTGTGTGGCTTGAACGACTCTTAAATGTCCAAAGGACACATACCAGGCCATAATTCGATGCCAGGCAACGCCTAGCTCCGTCTATGAGCACGCAAAGTAGGTACTTTTCATGTTCAAACCAATAGGAAAATGAACCTTTCCGAAATATCTCAATCTTTAATCGACAAAATGACTTTTCGATTGCGAAGTTGGTGGGAACCGAGTGTAGACGACCCCCCTAAAGTAGTTTACACCCAGTCCGCCCCTTCCGACCCGCTATCGGCAAGAAAAATGATGTCAAAGTCATGCAACTATTAGCAATTCAGCTAACTTTGAAGTGGTTTATATAACGGGATCCGTCCGGATCCGTCCTCTACCCCGGCTTAAACGATGGTATTGTGACCCTACTTGAATGCGCCAAGAGATCATCTGCGTCTTTCTGCGACTTTGGGAGTTCTAGGCACCTAAACTTGGCCAAAATGCAAAGGGCTCGAGTCCTATCTGATCGGAACCATGAAATTGGCGCGAAAAATGTTTAAACACGCCAAAAATTGTCAATTATTGACCTAGACACACTAATCGCGTTGATTCCCAATGTCGACTATCGATATCGAATTTAATATCAAATATAATATCGAATTTTATATCGATTTTAATATCGATTTCGATAATAAAAAGAATATTTTTTAACAAAAACAGGGGAAAATGTTGTATGGTCGTCACACTGTCATAAAGTCGGTTTGAATTGTTGAAACTAATCCTAGAATCATCTGAAATTGATCAGAACCCGCAGGAGCTAGTTTAGATAGGTCAGATTTAGTTTCTTCTAGTTGTTTCTAGTAGAAAATAGGTTTGACTTGTTTAAAATAGTCTTAGAATCTTATAGCTCTTCTGAAATTGATCACAAGCAGCAGAAGCTAGTTTAGATAGGTCAGATTTAGTTTCTTCTAGTTGTTTCTAGTAGCAAATAGGTTTGACTTGTTTAAATTAGACTTAGAATCTTATCGCGCGTCTGAAAAGTCGTATATTTTAGCCTTTCTGAGTTGTGGTACACATTCGAGCACCTCACGAATCGATTTAGAACACGAAAATACCAGGGGAAACCGAGTTTTATTTAAAACGGACAAAAATAGTCCAAAAAGTCTTATATTTCAACCATTCTGAGTTGTGGTACACATTCGAGCACCTCACCAATCGATTCAGAACACAAAAATACCCCGGGAAACCGAGTTTCATTGAAATCGGACGTAAAAATAGTTTTGGCCAGGGATTTGGGTATTCTGGCCCATAGTGGCCTAGCTCCCAGGCGTCCAAATGCTAACTTCGAACCAACGATGTGCGCCTGATTGGGTGACTTTGGAGGCGCGTGGGGCTCACGGTAAAAGTGTCGCCTTGAAATCCAAGGGGATGCCTTGTTTTATTTTCCACGGGGTTTGAGTGAATTTTTAAAGTTGTCCAAATTGGCATTACTTGATAGAAATGGATTTGTTTCGACAAGACATACAAAAAATGTCCACTTAAGTCATAAGTTTGGATGGTAAATTTAAAAGTTATTTAACTTCAAAAGTACAAAGTAGGCCTTTTTGGCTATTTTTCAAATTTTGAAGTTCAATAACTTTTTTATTTCATATCCAAACCTATGACATGTGACATGTGTTGACATTTTTTGTCTTGTCGAGACGAATCTATATCTGTTCAAAGATGTTATTTTGAACAACTTTGGAAATTCACTCAAACCTCTTGGAAATTAAAACAAGGCATCCCCTTGGATTTCAAGGCGGCACACAGTGGGATGAAATCCAAAAAAAGCGATGAGAAGTGGATTTTTTAAAATTGAGCGGTAGAGCCGTACAAACTTTTGGATATTGACAAGGAAGGTCTGGGCTATCCGGGACACTAATTTGTTTAACAATACAACGCACAGAGGAGCCCCTGCAGAGCTTTAAACTTGACACATTTTCAGCTTTCCGCACATTCATTGCAATGGGTATATAATTTTGATTCTAGCGGCCGTTTTCTACAAGATAAGGCCATTATATTATATGTTTTTGGAAAGCTGATGACCTGACAATTCCGACGCACTGTTTTGATTTACTCTTGGGTCTCCCGGCTAACAGTTAAACGTTGTTAAAAGTCTTGCACAATCGACGTTTTTTCGATTTTCATCATGAAATAAGTTAGTTTGCGAACATTTGCGAACGGTTCTGAGACATGCCCGTGGTAGTGTGGCTGTCCCCCTTTCGGGTCCATATAGCCAATCGCCGCCCATCGCCGCCCCTTCGGAGAAAAAAGGGGTCAAAAGTGCCTCGCAGCGTGACGGCGGTGCCGTCGCCTCGGCGGCGGGGAGGCCCCCCACCGTAAATTAAAAACACAAATGCTCTCTGGACTTGATAACACTTCGATTTGTATGTCGAAGGTTTAAAAAGAAGGCTGCTTAAGGCAGGCTAGCGCCGCAGGCGAAGGTAGGTGTGGACGCCTGGCGTAACTGGCAGAACTTGCGTAACATCGCGAAGCACCTACCTTGTGTTACTGTCAGAAAACAGTTCCTCACCCTCAAAAACACCAAAATAGAGATTTAAGCAAAGATTGGAACCTTTTGTAATTATCATCGCTTTTTTCGCGTTTCGTCCCACTGTGCGGCACTTTTACCGTGCTTCGTTTTAGAGAATGGCACAGTGCGGGGTGTCCACCCGCACCCCTAAATAACACAGCTTGTCCTTCAGGATGCGGAGGGTCCGCCGCTATCCAGGCACCGTCCATATATATAACAAACAAGCGGTTTCAGGCCATATTTCGCGTTGTAGTAAAATACCGGCCCTAAGGGGGCAAAAACTGGAACGTCTGCATTCGTATTCATAAAGAGGGCATTTTTACAAAGAATTTTGAGCTGTCGTGGAGTGTTGCAGCTCAATTTAGAATCATGTCCATTTTTTTCGCGTATGCGCACTTTGACCCACTAGGGGTGACTCTAGCTCAATTCTGAGGGCAGATTTGCACTGTTAAAAAAAATATGAAAATTCAGACCGATTTCGTCTTACTTTGTGGTCTGAATCGCAAATTCATAAAATGAAACGAATATTCAGACCAACTGTCTGAAAAATGTGACTTGCTGTCAGAAATTTGGATTCAGACTGGCAAGTCTGAAAATTTACAGAGGCGAATATCAAGTTTCGTACCGGTGGACTGAAATATTGTACTTTGTCGTCCGAAATCTAAATTCAGACTTGTGAAGTCGGAAAACAGGCCAAAAATCGCTATTAACCTTAAACATTTTGCGGTATTCTTAAAAATAAAGAATATACTACTGTTTTATTTCAAATAATACTTTCGTGTAATGTAGTACGAGCAAAGAGAGTGTTTCAGAGCTCCAAAACGGATACATTTTGCTATAGCCGCTAGGTGGCGCTAGTGTCGCATTATTGATATCTTGGAGTTAAAATAGCCTCTGCAGCCAAAATGAGGTGAATATTTAGTTAAAAACCTATTTCAAGTCATTATCTGAGATGGCACGAGTGTACTACAGCAAGATTGATTTGAATAAGTACCGTCAACTACCCTAACTTTGGACAGCGCGCCTAACGTTGGACACTTCCCCCTGAGAGTGTGTTTAGTGCTATTATGTGGCTGTGGGAGCAGTTTACGTCGTTTTTCTGCGTGCTTTCGATTAAGCAGAGGTACCGTATGAGTTTAATTAGGTGAATAGGCACCCGAGGTATACTCCAGTATTATTTAAAAATTCAAATTGGATTTTGCAGTTTTTGAGGTTTTTAATGAGAGCAATGAAATTGACCCTATAAGTGGGAGACATTTTTTGTCCCCATAATATGTTTATACTTATTTGAAAGCTTGTTGTGTCTAGATTACAGCTGCAAATTCGTTTTACCAAAAAGTTATTGGTTAGCTATTATTTTGGAATAAAATGTCAAAAATTGTAACCATGTGCTCTAACTTCGGACAGTAGACTTTCATTCATTTTGACCAAAATTTGATATTCCAACTCAATCTTTCTTATCAGGTCCGTTTATTTCTTCATTTGAAACAAACTGACCAAAAATTAATTTCGGGCATTGCCTATTACAGAAATGACAGCATTTTCCTCACTCTTTCCTTCAAGGGTGTCCAAAGTTAGGCGCAGAAATTCCCTACTTTTGACAATGGCAATTTGCTTCAATAAAATATAAGAACTAAATTTTAGAAAAGGATTCTGTTCTTAGAGCCAAAGAGTTGGGAGTGTAGAAACACTTTACTCGAAGTCCCGGCAGCCTACTGCAAGAATTGACGGTGTTCTGTCAAAATGAAATTATGCTAGGATGAAGTGTCCAAAGTAAGGCAAAAAAATGCCCTAATTTTGGACAACTTTGGGCTCTTATAAAACCAAAACTATTTGACCGACAAATAATGACAAATTGTCGCCAGATAGCTAGGACTTCAGAGATTCTTTCTTTCAAATTTCATGAACTAATGATGTAATATGGCGACTAGAGAGTTGAAAAACATATCAAAAGTGTCCGAAGTATGGGCTGTTGACGGTAGAGTATTCGCCAAATAACAGAGAACACAACTTCGCTCTCGCGCATGCCCACGGGTCGACGTGTGGTTGGGTTCGGGTCGATCTCTCTTCAGTTAGGGCAGTTGCGATTCGGTCGCTTCTTGCAACTTGCAGTAGTTGACTACATTTTTGAGTTCACATCCTCGTCCGTAGGAAAAGAATACGTTGACACAATAAATATTTCACTCTATGGAGTAGGTAATGTAAGTGAGACTATCTCTGTTATTTCTTTTTCGGACAACAAAGTCTGATAAGTAAGACCGATAGGTACGACTTTTTATACAATATATTGATCTTAATATTAATAATTACGTTGTCTGAATTTTAAGACCTTGTAGTATGAAAGATTTAGTATGAAAATTCATACTGCAAGTAAGTAAATCGGCTTCTTACAAAAAATTATGAATTTTCAGTAAAAAAAATTTAACAGTGTGGATTCCTTGTTCAATTACGAGTCGGTATTCAAAATTTGAGCGCTCTTGGGCGATTAGTTCAGATTTTGTAGCCGTTTTCGTGAAAGTCTACTCAAGTTAGGAAAAAAAATGGTCAAATTGTTTTTTGTTTTTTTTTTCAGCCAAACCATGCATCGCAGAGGTCTAATTTTATGGCGGACGTCTTACCTATAAGTAGGAAACATTTGATCGAAATATGGAGCATATTGGAAGCGGTCGATGTAACGGGGTGTACAAGTAGGATAGAATGACTCTATGGTGTTCTGTACCACGCAACGTTTCAATAAATATAGTTGTTGAGTTTAATCGGTCGTCATCAATCAAACTTAAACCGAGCCCTGCTCCAATCCATCAGATTCCGATTATGCCTGTGTTGAAGACCCTTGGTGAACTCCGAGTCAGTAATAAGGTACTTACAGGGGATTCTCGCCAAAAATATGAACTAAGAGTACACCAAGGGTCTCAACACCAGCAAGATCGGATTCCTTGTCCAAAATTACGCCTAGCCAACTTTGACGCACCCATTTATAACAATTTTTCACAAACTGTGACGATCTGTGTCCGGTTGTCACATTTTACTAAAAGTAAGTACTTCTAATGATGTAAAAACTTTAGGAGGCTGCCTTTTCTAAACTGCTGGAGCTACAGCACTGAAAATCTATCGGCGTGACTTCACGCCGTTTTAGCGGCGTGAATGAAGTGTCACGCCAAAAAAAAACGGCATAAGTTTTGGCGTCCTGTCATGCCGGTTTTTTGGCAAAACTTCTCTTATAAAACGCATTGTCATTCACGCCACATACCGGCGTGACTCACAAGGCATGCCGTTTTTCGGCGTGAATTTCCTGCCACGCCAATTCTTGGCGTGACTTCTTGTCACGCCGTCATTTGGCCATGTGTCTGACCATAACATTTTCAGTGAGCGATGAGATTTCACGCCAAACCGAACATTACTGGACTTCATTTGGGCGTGGCAAAACCGGAGCTGGTCAAGCAAAGGATGGCAGGTGTCTCCTAAAACTACCCAAAAATAACGTATTGTTAGATTTTGAAGCTCTACGCTCAACACTGTGGCATACACTAACTTTTAGTCTCGAAATATTGTAGTTTGGTCGTTTATTTACAAAATACACGTGTAGATTGACAAAATTCGATTGCAAACACACAAACCCCAAGAATACAAAAGAACACTGAAAAAAAACGGCGAAACATTCATAAGATTTTTTTTTGAAGTCCGATCAACAACGGGGACCGGATTTTACACAAGATGCTATATTTTTAGCCCAATTAAAAGCACAGAGGCCTCAGAATAGCGATTTTTCAATCATAGTCAAATTGTGTAAAAAGTTGTCGGAAAAGACTAAATTCGTCCATAAAATCTGAGCCGTGCATTTGTTGGCCAAAAAAATATAGGGCCTTTCTACGACCTATAGGGACTACCTTTGACCAAAACATGCAGGAAATCGTCATTGGTCGTGTACCAAAATTGGACTTCTTAAAAAAAGGTTAGCCAAGGCAAGCTTAGCCAAGCGGTCTTATAAGACCTTAAAAGCTCTATAGAGCGCGTCTGGTGTGCTGGGGCGGCGGAGTCGAGTGGAGGGTGGCGGGAGCGGCGGACGGGGTGGAGTGGAAGAGGGACGGCAGCACGGCGTGGCGGCGACGGCCACCGACCACCCGACCATGCAGGCCTCTGTGAGCGGAGCGCATGGAATGGATGGGTGGGTTTGGACAGGTTTGGACTGGTTGGGGGCACTGTACAAAAAAGGTCCTGTAAATGCCGTTAATTTATTACCAATGTTTGCTGTTATGCAATTCACGGCGTTTGCTGTGAACTAGTTCACGGCGTTCACTGTGATCTCGGTCACAGTGTTCACTGTGATCTGGCCACAGTAAACGCCGTGAATTGGAGCCTGATTTGCAGTACTTCGGTGCTCAGCGGCGTCAAACTCACAGTGTTTACTGTGAACCAGATCACAGTAAACACCGCGAACAAGATCACAGTGAATCGCGTGAGCAGATCACAGTAAACGCTGTGAATTGACCTACAGTGAAAACTGGTAATAAATTAACGGCATTGACAGGCCACTTTTTTTTGGAGTGGGGGTGGAGCGTGATGAGAGGGTCGAATGGAAAAGTAGATGCGGTAGCAAAGACCGCACAAAAAAATGCCTCTTTGTAATTTTTTCGCTTTGCACGGAATCGAGCATACGCGAGAAATGCACCAGTGCGTGCGCGCACCAACGCGCAGGTGCTGCGTACTAATGCACATTTCATACTTAGCCACACACGCATCCGTGCATTTTAAAACGTTTCCTCAGTTCAATTCCAATGCATAAACTTCATAGTAATTTACCATGACAACATGAAGAATTTGAAGCACAAACTAAAATGTTTCACGTTGCACATCTTCGTAACTTTCCAGCGAACACGAGTTAAGGGCTGCGGGCAAACAGTATCTCATTGGGAGCAACTTACCCGATAGAAAGAAAACTAAAACCTCCCACAATGTCATGTACTTTTCGCGGTTACCTCGACGTCTGTCTTTCGTTTACTTTCATTGAACAGCAGCCGGGCACGGTAACCCATCTTAAGCCGGGGTTGCGCACGATATATCATTGCAGTGTACAAAATACAAGGAACTGGAAACATTAGAATGGGCCACTGTGCAGAGGCGGACCCGGTTTGGCTTACCGGTGGTGACGCTCTCACTTTCATGAGAAACAAAGACACTGAAAATGTAATGTAGGCGCACACGAGGCCAAATTATAGCGTGACCAAAATTCATACCAAAAAATGGCGTGACAGGAAAGTCATGCCCATTCCGAAGGCATGACAAGTGAGCCAAGCTGACATCTGGCGTAAATAACCGCGTTGTGAGAAAATTAAATAACATTTTCATTACGTTGTTGTGAAGCTATAATCATGACAATGTAATTAAAGTTTTTATTTCATATATGTTATTAAAAGTTTTATTTCAGTGTCATGAACGAATGTGTATGTCATGACAAAAATGTAATGAAAATGAAGAAAGTGAGCGCATGCTACATAACTTTAAGGGGCCGTGCGAAACTGGGGCGGCTTTTATCTGCAGCATGTCCCTTCTGCAGCACGGTCCAACTGCAGCGGGTCGCTACTGCGGTACGTCCTAACTGCTCCCTGTCCCCACTGCAGCGGGTCCCGACTGCTGCGTGTCCCGACCGAGTGGTGAATCACTCAGTGATTTGGTGTACACATGAGTACATGAGTGCGAGTGAGTACACCTCACAAAACTCGTAAATTTCACATCTTTTAAATGTTTCTAGGCTTCATAAAGCGTTGCAGACGTCACACAACGCCAAATTGTACAAAAATAACAAATTTTGCCCTATTTAAACTTGTGAGCTCACTGAGTAGGGGCTAATTTATACACATGAGTACACTGGTGATTCACCCCTCGGTCCCGACTGCGGCGGGTCGCCACTGCAGCGTGTCCCGACTGCGCGGCAAGTCGACACTGAGGCACGTCCCCACTGCGGCACGTCCCCACTGCGGCACGTCCCCACCGCGGCACGTCCCCACTGCGGCACGTCCCCACTGCGGCACGTCCCCACTGCGGCACGTCCCCACTGCGGCACGTCCCCACTGCGGCACATGCTCAAAGCGGCAACAGCGCTGCTTTCCTTGTACTGTTTTTCCTGGGTGTTCTGTAAGTAAGCGCCTTAAAGCGTTTGCATCAAAAACCAAGACGCCTTAGGGCAGTTTGTAGCTCAACGCCTAAGGCGCCTACTTATTCAACGCCTTAGGCGTTGAGCTACAAGACACCTTTGCTTGGCCTGAACCGACTTCAACAGCTGTGGGAGTATAAGTGTAATATAGGCTGCCCTTGTCCATTGCCTCAAGGCGTTCAGTTAGCTACGCACCTTCCAAGGTGTTCAACTGTTCGACGCCGTGGGACTTGGGACTCCCATAGCTCCGGAAATGGAAAGGCGAATGTGCCTGGTTGCCTGCCCATGCCCAGTTGCGTGTCACATGGTTGCTTTGCTGTCGTTGGCGTGGGATGGAAAGTGGGTTAAGCCTCTTTTTTCAGGGGAGGAATTGGAACAAAAACACTAGGCGAAGTTTTTTTGTGTTGTTATTTGTTTTATTTATCGAACAAAACAATCAGAATATCTGGACTCTACACTGTCAGAAATTTTGTTGTTAATTAACAACAATTCTATTGCTAATTTTTTTTTCTGACAACAGTTGTTTTTAAACGACAGCAGTCGTTTACGAACAGAGAATGTTGTTGATAAATGACAGTTCGGTCATTCTAAAACAACTTACTTGTTGGTAGACAACTTTTCCGTCGTTTCAGTTTTAAACGAAGATGTTGTAGGAAAACGACCATGTTGTTGACAGTTTTGTTGTTTTCGAACAATCGTTACGGACAGTGTAGTTTAAACTTATTTGAAGTAATGCAATCATGTGAATCTCTAGCTATCAGCTATCACAGGGTAAGGTGCCCAGTGATGGCCACTTTTAGTGCACAGCTGCGCCCTCAACCCCTTTACTAAGTCACATGTACGTAGCACCGACCGGTAGGAAATTTTTAAGGAACATGCAAGAAGGATAAAGTAAAGGTTCTCTCGTTTGAAAAACAGCAAAATGCAATCAATCAATTTAAAAAAAATTAACTTAATTATGAGTGCAGTTTGTCCAATGATGGCCAGCTTTAGCCTACAGATGGCCGTGCTGGAAGATACAAAGGTTACTGTATCTTAGAAATCGGAATTTACTGTGCCTCAGAAACTGTTCAGACAGTTGTGTCAAGGGGGTCCACTGTTAAAAATCCACTGTAAAATTACAACACAATCACCTACAGGAGAGCGATTCTCACGTTTCGGGGTAGTTTTGACGTTCCTGATTTGCCGAAAGTAAGAATCATCGAATTTGATTTCGGTATTACTGGAGTCCTGAATGATACTAGAGTTATGGCAATGGTATTCATAGTCAAGACCTTGTACTTCCTTCTTAATAAGTAAGCCCTAACTCCAAAAACAGTGTCCTGTAATTGCCGTTAATTTATTACCAGTTTTCACTGTAGGTCAATTCACAGCGTTTACTGTGATCTGCTCACGCGATTCACTGTGATCTTGTTCGCGGTGTTTACTGTGATCTGGTTCACAGTAAACACTGTGAGTTTGACGCCGCTGAGCACCGAAGTACTGCAAATCAGGCTCCAATTCACGGCGTTTTCTGTGGCCAGATCACAGTGAACACTGTGACCGAGATCACAGTGAACACTGTGACCGAGATCACAGTGAACGCCGTGAACTAGTTCACAGCAAACGCTGTGAATTGCATAACAGCAAACATTGGTAATAAATTAACGGCATTTACAGGACCTTTTTTGTACAGTGCTAAGGTATTCAGATGCGTTTATACGGGTGTTTTGATCACGGAAGTTACGTTATCACGGAAGTTACAAAGTGTGAAAATCCTCCTTAACAGCTGACTCGGGCTCGCTGTGGCTTATTTTTCGTTTCATGGTCAAATGATACTCCAACGCCGACATTTTAGCGATTTTTTTTTACCTAGTGCCGCTGCAACATTGGGTGAAGGATGCCACGGAAGTTACACGTAATTGTTGATACACGCCATTTTTTGTAGATGCAGCCCGCCTCGCGACCGTGCAGAGCATCTTCGACTTCGGCGTCCCAGGCAATTCTTTCTCAGCACCCCATTTTGATGGCTGACGTCAAGAAAAGTTTAAAATTTGGCATGGGGAGAAGTCCAGAACGGCTTTTTCGTGATGTGTACAATGAAATTTAACACACGGTGGACATTTTTCGCTGCAGCAAAAGAACCTTTGAAACTGTCGTGTGTGTTAGTCTTCCGTTGAAATCAGCTCGAGACATGTCAGGTTTTGAATGACCATCGACAGTAGTTGGCAGAATTTTCATACCATTCCTCTACATTGGGGACGGAAAATTCGAGTATGTTATCGTGGGACAATCACGGAAGTTACATTTTGGGTATTCTGAAAGCTAGGGAAACCAATCCAACGCAAGCGAACTACTCGAAACATTTGGGTTTAGAAGGTTATGACCCTATCTAATCCCAGAAACAAACCCCATGTCGATAACTGCCCTCGTTTGTGTACAGGGGCCAAAAGAAACGAAACTACCCCGACAGGGGCGGCTCTAGGATTTTGCGACCGGGGGGGGGGAGGCATCAGGCCAAAAAAGTGAAATTTTTTTTTTAATTTTTTTAAAATTATTATAGCACAATTGAACAAAATTGTATTAAATTTGGTAAAAAAGCATTTATTGCAACAATTTCTACTAGTGCCCTTTTTCTCATAGAGGATTAAATATTACAAATTAGCATTCATCATAGCAATAACTTTTATTAGTACATTTTTTTAGAAAATCGAAATATGCAAACCAAATTCTTTTCTACGATTAAAACTGAACTACTGTGACGAAAAACTGAATCCATCACCAAGGGCCAGTGGCGGCGCCCTTCGGGCGCCGGATCTGACGGGTGGGGCCATGGCCCTGCATCCCCCCCCCCCCCCCGGAGCCGCCACTGTACCCCGAAACGTGAGAATCGCTCAGGAATGTTGTTAAATTACAACAGTGTTGTTCGGCTCCTGAACGGGAAATTCATCTACAGACAACTCGTTTGTTTCTTTACAACTTCCCTCTCTGGGAACAGTAATGTAATTCTGATTTACAACAGCAATGTTCTCGTTCGACAGTTTTTCTGTTTAAAAACAACCATTGTGCAATCCTTAAACAAAAATAGTTGTTAGATTACAAGGATGTTGTTAAATTACAACACTTTGAGGGGAACACAAATTTAGCAGAGACATGATCGAAGACGCGACAAAAGTATTGTTGTAATACAATCGAATCATCAGAAAACAACACCAAGGGCTACATCATGTTTGTTATATAACAAGATGTGTTGCT
The DNA here is from genome assembly GCA_030522485.1 of Stenchaetothrips biformis. Taxonomy (NCBI): domain Eukaryota; kingdom Metazoa; phylum Arthropoda; class Insecta; order Thysanoptera; family Thripidae; genus Stenchaetothrips; species Stenchaetothrips biformis. The sequence goes on from CM060086.1 coordinate 7,334,485, forward strand.
ATCAAACTGAACAGCACAAGTGCTGTTAAATTACAACATTTTTTTTAACAGTGTCATTCTACAGAAATGTTACAATTTGATGTCCCTGCCCCCTCGTGACCACACGGTTCGTCTCAGGGAGACGCGGTTTGCGCAATGAGATGGTGCCTTTTGTGCTTATAAGTGATCCACTATTTTGTTTGAAAATGTCTGAGGTTTTTAGGCGGGTGTGGCCTCCGGCAGGTGCAAAATGTTAACTCCGTAGCGGTCCCGATGCATAGTTCACCAAGTCTGCGCCTCTCGTATGAGACACGGGACAAGAGTTTCCGTGTGTTCTATTTGCTACAGGACACTCCCATACTTCTACTTGATCTTACTGACTTTCATTAAAGTTTTGCAGCTTCGTGGCAGCACAGAATTAACTTTCGTCCCGAGGTTTTTACTTCCCAATAACTCACGTGCACACTGTAACGAGTTAGGCCCTCCTATTGTGTAGTAATACACATTTTGAATAATATTGCGTTGCCGCCAGTAAGTGTATAAAGTTGGTATGCCTGCGTTAAAGCGGTTCGTTTTTCCTTCATGTTCTATTTTTGGAGTTGGGTAACTTTCATTCGGTGCTGCTTTCCAAATGATGAATTTGGGCACCTCAGCCGGCAAAATCGGCCCAGCGGAAAAGGTCGCGAAAGGGGCTTAAGTGCGCCTTAACAGCCCTTAATGACTCAACGTCTAAGTATCGATGTAGGACCTTCGCCATATTGTAAATATGGTGATTTTGACGTCCTAGGATCAAAATTTTGACCGTTTTGCCGTATCTTTACTCCTTCAGGGCGAAAAAAGCGAAAACGTGGTCAAAAATATTGTTTTGAGCTAAATAGGATGTTTTTGCAATGTTTTCGCTTTTTTCGCCCTGAAGGAGTAAAGATACGGCAAAACGGTCAAAATTTTGATCCTATGACGTCAAAATCACTATATTTACAATATGGCGAAGGTCCTACATCGATACTTAGACGTTGAGTCATGAAGGGCTGTTAAGGCGCACTTAAGCCCCTTTCGCGACCTTTTCCGCTGGGCCGATTTTGCCGGCTGAGGTGCCAAAATTCATCATTTGGAAAGTCCCCACGGGAACAGCCACGTCGCATCCACGTCGCATCCACGTAACTTAGGTGGAACAGGTGGATGAACTTTTTCCACCCACAATCCACGTAATTTTCCCGTTGATTGTATAGCGAAAAAAACCATCCACACAATATCAACGTTGAAAATACTTCAATATTTTGTCGATATTGAACGTTACAAATCGACCAACCATCCACGTCGAAACAAGGTGGCCTGGCCGACAACAAGTCTACAACCGAACTATCCACATCGATGTTAGGTTGATGAAGCGAGTTATCTGTTCCTCGCTATTTCGAGGTAGACCCCATGGGAACACCCACGTTCAATCCACGTAGAATCCACGTGGATCCAGGTGGATTAGGTGGATGAACTTTTTCGACCTAAAATCCACGTGGAGTCATCGCCGATTTTGCGGCGACACAGAGCGTCAAGAGTTCGACATCGATTCCACGTCGATTTTGCAGCGAAAAAATGCTGCTCTAATTCGAGGTTGATGCCACGTTGATTTTGCAGCGAAGTAAGTGCTGACACAGATCGACGTTGATTCTACGTCGACTCTTTGCAGATTGAATATACAATGTTTTTTGAGCTACGAAAACGAATCAGATAGGTAAAATCTGTGTACATGCCATACACCACTGCCAAGTCAGAAATATACCCCAGCTAGAGAAATAAAAACATTATGAAAGTTGTACAAATCTCGCGTCAACCGAGGTGCGCGGGCAGCACGAGGCACATCGCCCATCGTAGTGTCTTCCCTCAGTTGTCTCCGTGGCGCAGATGGAAGCGTTGCGGTGCCGTAAGAAAGAAATCCCGGGTTCAAATCCCGTGAGTGACCTACACTCCCTCCACAATAAGCAATATGAGGCAATAAGATGAGAAGTAATACCAACAAATAGACAGGGGCAAGGACATTTTTTTTGGAAAAAAGTGAAAGTAACATAAAAATATCGTTTGGTGGACTAGCTTCCTACATCCACGTCTCATCCCCGTCGCCTCGAGCGTGAAAAGAAGTCACCTAGTCGACGTACCGCCTACATCGCAACTACGCAGACCTAGCACGTTGCCTCGTCCACGTACCATCCTCCTAGAATCGAGGGACACTTTCAGCTCGATGGCGAGTCGATGAACGAGGTGGATGCAACGTTAAATTTCACGTAGCATCCACCTCGAATCCACGTGGTTGTTCCCGTGGGGGCGGAACCGAATGAAAGTTACCCAACTCCAAAAATAGAACATGAAGGAAAAACGAACCGCTCTATGCCTGCGTGCACCGCCTTTTACTATGTGACGGACGGAAAGTCCCGAGCGGCTTCGGGTCCAGCGAGGTCCCGGCAGTCGCGGTCGAGCCGAGGTCCAGGTAGGAGTGCGAGAGTCCTCCTGAGGGCAAATAAAGGTCTCTATCGGCGAACCGATGCTGGATTCGAATTCTGCATGGTTTTTTGAACATCTCATCTGAAATTTAGATCATTGACTTAATTTTCACATTCGGACTTTTTCGCGTCGAAAGTGGTGTTCCCGCCCACTGCGCGGCGCGTCCAAATCATTGCTAACATCCCTTATTGGGTTATGCGAAGGCGGATAACTAATTCCTAAGAAAATCGGAAAGAACTTCGCGATGTTACGGTAGTACCAACAATCCACGCCTGATGTGTACACTAACCCTGTCATCTGGCACCAGTCCGCCTTCAGTTGGCTTCTTTGGTAACCATCGACATTCATTTTGGAGGGTTCGCAAGCAAGAAGTAACCAACTTGAGATTTTCGTGTACACTGATTACTAGATTACTCATATTATGGAGAATATATTGATTATGTGTGATTACTCCTGATTATTCTGATTATCATTGATTATAGGTACTTATAAATGATTATAGGTGATTTTGATGATTATTGGTGATTATAATGATTATTGGTGAAAATAAGAGATAATCATGATTCATTTTCCATTTTGGCCTTTCTCTTTCTAGCGGAAAGCACACACTTTACCAAGCTTCACTTTTACATTTACAGTTTTGACAGAATAGAAACATATGTTTCGTGGTCAAGGTGCATCTCATCGTTACTTGACGGAGTGCTAATTGTCGCCAGGTAGTTACTGTCGACCTGTGTTGCTTCTTTAACACCACTTGGGCCGGGGCTGCCCTGCGCGCAGAGCGTGCGCTGTCCACCGCACACCAGTCACAGGCTTCACCAATGCCTTTGCCTTTTGTGCCTTTGGGAGCCTTGACGGGTGCAGATTGGCCACTGTACTGTCGGCTTTTTCCGGACAAATAGGACAGTAGCGGCACACGGCCAATAAGGACCTGCCGGCCTTTCCGGCCCTGCGGGGGACCTCTGAAGGCACACCAATCGCAAATGAAAACATTGTCTTCAACTTTGGGATACTGGTTTGCGCTGCTCGAGCTCCTTACTGCTGAGGTGATAGCTACGAAGGAAAATAAAAAGAATGAAAGAAACGGAGTCGAACCTTCTGAAATAAATATCCAACTTTGCCCAACCTAACCTAGCCCGGCCAAGCAAGCAAGTTTGAGCACGAAAGCGACAAACAGCCGCGCAAACAGCGATCAGAGAAGCAGAAACAACAACAACAACGCCTCATTTCGTCTTCTCGCGTATCGTCTAGCAGACAAGTTCGTGCGAGAAAAGTGCTGAGAAATTTTAAGGTTTTCTTGGAAGGCGCTTAAAATTTTTAGCACTGGAAGTGTTGGGGTAGAAAAGAGGAAGGGGGGATAGGGAAATTTGTTGCCATCTTCAGTCCCCCACCCCCTCGACCTAGCCCGCGACGCCACTCCACGCACGAGAGACTCAACGCCAGCCATAAAGGCAAAGCTTAGCGCGCAGCGTATTGGCGCTGTCATTTTAAAAGCCTCTCTTTGACTCATTTGCAATTATTATGTGTGATTATCACTGATTATCAAACATATGCTCTGATTACCGGTGATTATAACGATTATTTTTGAATATTTCGAGTATCTAGGATTATTGCGATTATGAGATATTACACTCCCGACAAAAATTAGCGGAGCACTTTTTGCCCCTGCGATATTTTCTAAGTCTCTTGAGCTAGGAAGCTGAAATTTGGTACACGCGTGCCCTCATTACTCTTCTCGAGGCCTGCGAAGCGCGCGGGCCATGCGCTGACCCTAACGGACGGCACCCACCCCTAAGTGCGCAAGGGTGTAAAAAACGATGAAAACGCGGCGTAAAAACCACTTGAAATTTTTCGGAAAGTCAAAATTTTTGGTGGACCGACTTAAATGAGTCTCCTCTTTCTAACGGTGCAAGCGGAATTCAATTTGGACCAACCCACCCCCTCTTGCAGCCACCCGCACCCCTTCGAGGGGGTGGATTTTGAACACATCCGAATTTTGCGCCAAATGGCTTGGGGGCGTCCCCCGTCCCAGGCAAACATGGTTTTTCGCGGTTCCGACCACCCCCGGCGGAACCAACCCCCGCTGAACCCCACCCCCTTTCGAACGACGGCTGACCGGGGTCCTTCGGTTTGTGACAAATGCAAAATAACTTTAGGGGGCATTCCTCTATTGTCCAAGAAGACGCCTCAACCGAGAAATCGAACGCCGGACCATTGCAACCCCTGCGGTAAGGGTGTTCACCCCCCAGCGCCCCTGCACGCCCCTGGAGGGGTTGAAAGCCCTCCGATGAGTGGTCCGGGTGAAAAAGACACTGCGGAAACGATCCTGAAGTTTTCAAGATGATCCAACAAACCGTTCGCCTTCTAGGGCGAAAAAAGCGCCATTTCCAGTGAAACCACCCCCTGACTTCCGCCCCTTCCAGCGACTTACTCAGTGAGGGTAGCAGCCCGTACCAACGTCGCCTCGCTCGGCCCAGGCATCATTTCGACGGCCAGCAAGTTTCAGACCGATGCGACAACGAACGCGACTGTGGAAGCGACGCAATGAAGGCCCTGCACTCGGGCGGCGTGCGGCGCGGCCAGTTTAGTGGCACCTCGCGCCGGTGATGTAGGCAGGCCATCGGGCTTCCGGATCGCTCCGCTGCCTACCCCGCCGGCGCATGGTGCCACTGATCTGGCGGCGCCGCGCGCCGTCCATGTTCAGGGCCTTCATTGCGTCGCTCCCACGGTCGCGTTCGTTGTCGCCTCGGTTTAAAACTTGCTGGCCTTTGAAATGATGCCTGGGTCAAGCGAGGCGACGTTGGTAGGGGCTGCTACCCTAACACAGAAGTCGCTGGAAGGGGCGGAAGTTTGGGGGTGGTTTCACTGGAAATGGCGCTTTTTTCGTCCTGGAAGGCGAACGGTTTGTTGGATCATCTTAAAAACTTCAGGATCGTTTCCGCAGTGTCTTTTTCACCCAGACCACTCATCGGAAGGCTTTCAACCCCTCCAGGGGCGTGCAGGGGCGCTGGGGGGTGAACACCCTTACCGCAGGGGTTGCAATGGTCCGGCGTTCGATTTCTCGGTTGAGGCGTCTTCTTGGACACTGGAGGAATGCCCCCTAAAGTTTTTTCGCATTTTTCACAAACCGGACGACCCCGGTCAGCCGTCGTTCGAAAGGTGGTGGGGTTCAGCGGGGGTTGGTTCCGCCGGGGGTGGTCGGAACCGCGAAAAACCATGTTTGCCTGGGACGGGGGACGCCCCCAAGCCATTTGGCGCAAAATTCGGATGTGTTCAAAATCCACCCCCTCGAAGGGGTGGGGGTGGCTGCAGGAGGGGGTGGGTTGGTCCAAATTGAATTCCGCTTGCACCGTTACAAAGTGAAGACTCATTTGAGTCGGTCCACCAAAAATTTTGACTTTCCGAAAAATTTGAAGTGGTTTTTACGCCGCGTTTTTATCGTTTTTTACACCCTTGTGCACTTAGGGGTGGGTGCCGTCCGTTAGGGTCGGCGCATGGCCCGCGCGCTTCGCAGGCCTCGAGAAGAGTAATGAGGGCACGCGTGTACCAAATTTCAGCTTCCTAGCTCAAAAGACTTAGAAAATATCGCAGGGACAAAAAGTGCTCCGCTAATTTTTGTCGGGAGTGTATGTTGCATATTGTGATTATGGTGATTGTTTCAGTGATTACCAACTGGACGTACACTGATTATCTCGAGTTGGTTACCCCTTGTTCGCAAGTCTAGACAGCATTCAACAGTTTGTCTTAGGCCTGGGGGCTCGCCACGTCCAAAAAAGGGCCACTGTGAGTAAAAATGAAGGAAAAGGCTGCAAATTCTGATACTATCCTCTACTGTACCCTAGGCAACGGTGAGCACTGTTTTCAGGGTACAGCAGCCACCGTGCTCTAGGGTACAGCACAGAGACCTCCAGCGGGCGGGTATTGCACCGCCAGGCGTACCCGGCTGACTGGCGACGTTTTACCCGCCCAGGCCCGCCCGCTCCGCCGGCTACCCGCCCAGGCCCGCCCAGCCCGACGTAGTGGACGTCGTCACACCCAGTGGGACCCGCCGGGTAAAAATGCCCAGCCGGCTTGGTGTGGCGTGGCGCCGGGTGGCGGCGAGCTTGCTACGCTGCAGGCGGGACACGGCGACGGCAGCAGCACCAGCTCAGCCTTACCGTTGACCGCCACATTCATTGGAGGCCTGGGCGATAGAGCAGTGGGTATAGTGGAAGGGTATGGAACGTGGGTTACAAGGTTCGATACCCTATGACATCTCTCTTTTTTCTGTGCGAAAGCAATAATTTTTTTTCGTTTCGTAATCTGCGGAGTTCGGCTACAACGGCGCGCTGCGCTAGCGCTCGCAGTGTTTGGCTCGGCGCTGCGCCAGCGCACCCTAGTCTGCCCTGTCGCCCGCCCAGTGGGCAGTCGGAGTAATCGCATCCAGCCTGGTAAAAACGCCCAGGCCGGGCGGCCACTCGGCAAGCTTCGGCTCCCGTTCGGTGACAATGTTCGTCGCCTAGCCCGTGCAGTGGCTGAGCGTACACTGCAAGAAAAATGACGTGTAAACGCCATTAATTAATTACCAGTTTTTCCCGTGAGCCAAACCCAGAGTTCACTGTGAGCCAAAAACAGTATTTACCGTGATTTAAGACCAACCACGGTATTTACTGTAAAAATCACGGTAAATACTGGTTTTGCTCTCAGTGAACACTGGGTTTGGCTCACGGGAAAAACTGGTAATTAATTAACGGTGTTTACACGTCATTTTTCTTGCAGTGTAGTGTCGGTTTGGCGCTACCTACCCCAACCCACTCCACTTCTTCCTGGGTAGCGCCGCCCGCCCGCTGGAGGTCTCTGGTACATCACGCACTGTAGCCCGCCAGAGTCTATTCTGTTGCATATGCATATTGCGTGCCGTTTTGCTTAGTCATTCCTGTATGCTAGGTCCTTAACCGATAAAACGGCACCCACAAAGCAGTAAAGTCGTTGAATCGTCATGCGGCCAGAGCGAATTTGCCAAGTTTGAGGCGCGTTACCGGCGTTCTCCGAGGTGGACAAAAATCTGGGTGATGCTTTTCACTTAATTTGGGTGCTAGATTAACCGATTTTGACTGGGGTTAACTTCCTTGGTTGATACAACGGCACCCACAAGCCCTGAAAGTCTTTGAATCATACTGGTTTTTTTTTTTAGTGCTGGCCCGGAGACCTCAACGCATGTAAGCAACGAATTTTTTCGGAATATTTTTTTTACGGTTCGCTGCTGCAGTTTTTTTTTTTTGAGTATTTTTTTCAAGGTTATTCTGATAGGATGTCATTCTGTGTTCTTTAGAATACTTTAAAGATGTGGCTGGTCCTATTTTTTGTTTTTTTGAAAGTTTTTCCTTGGCGTATAGATCGTTCGTTTAAGCTTCGTCTTTTGTGGCCACAATTTTCTGGCCAACAACACAGCCGTAATTTTGAATGAGTTTATCAGTTTTGAATACGCCACTTTGTAAACCTTTCATGTATCAATAAACATACGAGGAAGCAATGAGAGTCTATTGAATACTGCGATGATTGGCAGTGAGATAACCTGCTCACACAGCAGTCGACTCCAAAATGGCCAAAGGCAAAACGAGTTTCGTGCAAGCTGCACCGGTGGGCAGCATGTAATGCGCAATTGGTTTGCGGGCGGCACCGCGCGTCACACGCCCAGCACTACCCGGCTTCATGCTGCACCGGCCCAGGAAGTAAAGGACAACTGGTTTCGGCGCCCAGTATCATCACTCATGCAGTTTTAAATGGCGCCCAGGAGCGACGGATCTTCTCCCCTGCAACGTCAAAGTGTGTTCGGTCAGCAAGCTTCAGAAGGTATTTACAAAATGCGCCGAACGAACAACTGTGAATCTAGTTCATAGAAGTACGAGCGCCAAAAACAAGACAACGAAAAATACCCACCTACACGGACTGTGCCGAATGGCATGATATACAATTAGCACACGAGGCCGCGGCGCTGGCCGGCGTGATGTCGTGCAGAGCTGACCGCGGAGCGGCCGGAGCACACTGATGCTGATGCTGCTGTTTGGCGCCATGATGCTTCCAGTGCTACTCCTCTGCACCGTGATATCCAATGGATGTGTCCTTGCAGCAGTCGCGGTAAGCATAGGAAATACTCTGGAGTGTCCCACAATTTTTTTCGCGACATGTGAAGAGTGCCCGGCAGATGATAAAAGAATAGGCCGCACCTATTCCCTTGGTTTTGCTCGATGCCTTGGTCTTGCTGAAATCCAGTTAGATTTTAAGGGCCCTTTTCTCTCGTGAAAGTGAACCGCCTTTTCAAATAAGGCCGAACGTCTCCCCTCCCTTGAAAACGATGATAGACCTGTTTTAATGCGCGGCTAGGGGAGAATGGGGCACCTCCAGACACGGCGCACCTCCAGACATTTACATTTCCGCTATACAAGAGCAGTTGCACCGCAAATTCACGCCTAACAGATGAAGATCTTGACACCCGCAGACAGTTTGTGGATAAATATCGGGACATCGTCAGGCAAAAGGGGCAGGAACGGCTAACGAATTTACAACTCCCTCAAAAATGGGCAAAAGCGAGATATTCTCAAGGCAGTTTTCGTCAGTTTTCAGTCCTTGTAACCGTTTTTTCGCCTCTTCGTGGCACTCCATGCGGGTCTTTGGTCCTTCTACGAGAAAAGTTGGGATATGACTTTCTGCGTACGACTTACTTCCTCTCCGCCTAGCGTCGGTTTAGCTGCTCCCCGGGGCACCTCCGGACAAACACAGCTTGGGCACCTCCAACAGGACCCTTTCCCATAACGAGCAGTTACTTCAGCCACAGTCGTTCGTTTCAAGTGTTTTGCAAACGAAATAAACGGTTTACGTTGGACTATTTCTTCGAAAATAAGAAATTGTGTTTGTTGCACCTTTCTGGCTGAGCGATAGCAAAGCCCGTTTCTCGAGTGGGGTTGAAAAACTTTGTCTGTGTGTGTGTCTGTCCGGACTACTCCTCCTGAACGGCATGGTCGATCCGGCTGAGATTTTGCAGGGTCATTAGGTATGTCCTTATATCGCCACATAGCTTTCTAATGTACACTGGGCTGACTTTTTTCTCTCATCGATTCAGTTTTAGAAGATTGCGACACTGACGATTAAATTTATCCCTCACAAGCTTTACAAGCACGAATGTCACTTGAATTGAGCAACGTTGTTGTAAGTATAAAAGTTTTGGCACCCAAAAATACTTTGGACATTGTTACTAAATTCTAGTGATATTTATGCTTGTAAGGGCTTGTGAGGGGTCATGTCATTGTCAAGTGTCGCAATATTTAAAACTGAATAGATGAGAGAAAAGTGTCAAGACCAACCTTGCACGTAAAAAAATATGCGCATGAAGATTTTTGAGAACAAAATGCACTGTTCAATAAACAAAACTTAAAACATTGTAATGCCAAAACACTTCTTATGCAGCCCTTTGACTCTGAAATGGATCCAGTGTGTTAGAGCAGACACGTGGAAATTATATAAATGCACTGTGATTCAGCAGGAACTAGAAAGGTCACATTTTGTCCATTTTGGGGAGGAAAAAATGAATTTCTTTACAGTTTTTCGACAATACCTCATATGTTTATCGATTGCCATCCCCAATATTTTTTCGACAGTCAAAGAACCTCTTTGGGGTCCTTTGATCCCAGTATTGTGCAAAAGTGAGATGGCGTATTTTGGAAATTAAAATAAAAGGTGTTATTTTAGCCGAAAACTTTTTTCTAGTACAGGCTGGGGGTCCCATAACTTTTTTTCACTACATTATGTTGGTCTTTACTATATTCAACCCATTTGCATGTATAAATCCACCATTTTTTTAAACGAAAAAAAATAATAAAAATCTGAAAACGTTTACACTTCAAAAGTTCACTACAACCAAAGTTCTGAATATTTTTTTCAAAAAAATTAATACACTGAAAATCGAAAGGTCATAATTCTGACCCTTAAAGGGGTGATACTAAAATGTTAGGCCGAAAGAAGGGTCATACACAAATGTATGACCGTTGTGAAGGTCATACACAAATGTATGACCGTTGTAAAGGTCATACACAAATGTATCACCGTTGTAAAGGTCATACACAAATGTATCACCGTTGTAAGGGTCATACACAAATGTATCACCGAAAACGGGTGATACTTTTTTGTGTCACCGATGAAGGTTGATATATCCCCAAGCTCAACGAGGGCCAGCCTCGCTAATGTCTGACCTTTTTTTCGGTCAAACATTTGTGTATGACCGTTTCTTCGGTCATACATTCGTGTATGACCTTTTTTCGGTCATACTTTTTGTATTGCCAAAAATTGGTCCTATGTCTCACCTTTTGAGTTTCAGTGTATGAGTGGTCATTGGGTGGCAGGCTACCATAGAAAAATTAGGGACCCGCTCTGAGCAAGTATTACGTTTTGGACCATGATGGTTTGACGTGGAACGCCCCCACTGTACCTTAAAAACTGTTCAGACACTGTATTATCTATGAATTGTAAAATAAAGGCAAAATTTAAAACTTTCAAACCGAAATGATCTGATTGCGGTTATCAATTTAACTCAAGCAGGCGAACAAAAAGTGCAAAGCACATTACATGATCGGACTCAAAATTTAAAAGTTACCGGCGTCAAAAGTGGAAAAAAGGATTTCAAGCTTTTTTCCACTTTTGACGCCCATAACTTTTGAATTTCGAGTCTGATCCGATAGCATGCTTCCCTTTTTTTGTTTGTCTTGTTCAGATGAACCTATTTCCACAATCAGGTCGATTCTCACAAAAAAGAAATTTTGACTTCATTTTACAATTCATAGTTTAGTGTGTCTAACAGTTTCTAAGGTACAGTGGATTCAGGTCACCAAGGTACAGTGAATACTGTTCTCAGAGGGAATGCTGTATGCCTGGGTACGAGGGGGTAAACACTTCCGTAATGCCCTGTACAAAAAAGCCGTGTATTACGCGAAATACACGTATTTGTAATACCATTTTAGGGTCAAATGTGGCAAAATTTAGCATTTTGATGCCGTAATACACGTGTAATACCTTCGTAATACAGCGTAATACCGAATAGTCTGTGCACGATTTCTTGAAGTTTTTACCCCCTCGCCTGGGTACGTTACAAACTTTCTTCCAGGGTACAGTAGACGGTGGCGTCACAATTAACAGCAGCGGCCGTCATTATTCCTCGCAGTGCGTTTAACGCGGCAGCCGGTGGAAACGACATCTTTGTTTGCACGGTCGCGCAACCGTCAAAATGTTGTAAACACAATGCGATGGACAGCGAGTACTCAGGAAAAGTACAGCCGCTTGAAATATCTAAACAAGCCGTGCTGAAGAGCATCGCGTGCTCAGTTGACGGAAGTCATGAGGCGCGACCGCAGACTAGGTGGTCCGCGAACAAATTTTGTTTCGTAAATCGATGAGCACCGTTCAGATTCTGAAAGAGGGCCTCAAAAAACAAAGATCTGTGCAAAGCATACATATTTTGCACAATTTTTACCCCCCGCACAACGCCTCTGAACACGGAAAAAATACTTTAGTTGAATCAGCTAATTTGTTGGTAAACCGGTGGACAGACAAAATATTAGCTGCAAGAACCAATCTTAATTTTCTATTCTTCACAAAAGTTAAGAAAAAGTGCGTTCGCTAGCCCAACGTAGAAATTGTCTCTCTTAGCTCAGGTTGCAGTCTACGGTCAACCATGAACGAAGGTATAGCGAATAACATTCATAAAGATAACTGAAACAAAAAAAGTTCTCGGGCCGGCTGGTTTCGTCCTTTCTGTAGTGCTGGCTACTTACAGTTCATTCCCTGCACGCTCCTGCATGTTTTCGGTGTCGGAAGACACCGTTCAAGGGAAAACTGGTTACGCTCCGACTGAGAGTTGAACCCCGTTTTGCCGCACCCGACTTACTATCCAACTGCTGTTCGAAATATCGTTGATTTTACCTAACTAAGAAAGTGATAGATCATTTTCCTAGCACGGACACGTTGGGAAAATGATGATAATTGGCGTAGCGTTGCTTCCTTTCAACGGAAATCGGCTTGTGATTCTAGGGGCCGTACGAGATTACCGTTCGAGACATCCGCACTTGTCCCAAATCAGAATACGACGCCGATGAAGACCTCGTGATAGAAGGTGTTCTACACTCCAACCGTTCCAGCAAGGCACAAGTCTTTGACGGCTACGCTGTGGTTAGGAAGGACTGCTTGAAGCGTGGTGAGACCGCGGTGAGTGCTTCCCGGGGTAAACGAAAACGACTCTGCCGTCTCTTTTGAGTTCCTGTTTTTGGAGACCGCTAAAACCCACTCCCCTGGACCGGGCGGGCGTCCAAGGTAAAAGGCTTTTTAACGGTCGCGTTAAACGAGATGTCGGGCTTAGTCAACTTATAATAAACTCATCAAACGGATTTAAAGTCCGGCAATTCTACCCGTTACATTCGTAAGTGATTTGGTAGTTCACCATTACCAAAGGCAAATACTTTGGAATATGTTGTCCGAATGTTCGCTGGTCAAACTGCAAATCACCCTCGATAACGCACAGGGACGGACTGGGAGGCCTTGGCTAAGGTGGGAAGCCCGATCTGACTAAAGGACCCGGTTTTGCCGACGTTCCAGGCGAAGCGGAGAATTTTAGTGGACAAACATGTGCTTAAAATTTAGGGTTGAATTGCATTTGACAGGCGCGGATCCCTACACTCTCCCCAAGTTTGCGATACTTTTACTACAAAATTCTGCGATGAATAATGTTTGCGATTCCCATGATTCATCGCATCCCCAGGCATGGTAACATTTTATCACAATATTTTGCCATAAATAGTTTGCTACAAAATCGTTTTATTAGGGCTGATAAAGTGCGATGATAGTTTTAATGCAAAATGAATAAAGATAGGAAGCTGCTAGAAACAATGACTGCCCCCCTACATTTCTTTGCGGCCGGGATAGACACAGAGAAGCAATGATGGTTCTGATGCTGATGCTCCTTGCGGAAAAGTGACCTTTGTTAGGTGATCTCTTTACCTTCCTTCATAGGTTCTCTTCTAATTACTGGGATCACAAAAAAAAGATCCTAGAAATTTTTTCTATAAATGTAAGTTTTACTGGTAACAGTAATTGTTACCATGTTGAGTAGTGGCGAGGTGCTGTACAAACACCAACCAGCTTCTGTACTACCAAAAAAATTCATCACATTCATCACATTTATATGTTCATGGCATGGTGGATAGCGTTTATATTGTCCTACCCGAAAGAAGAAAGAGGCACAGCTAACCAATTGATGACATAGACAAAACGCAAAAATTTCAACTATTCGCCTTGAGACAGACAGGAAAGCCAGGCTTAAAGGATCTCCTTGATCTAAAAAAGTGGGAAAGGCACGAAAAAAAATGAGTTTTTAAAAATAACGAATAGCGCTTTTAACACACACTATGAGACAGTACGCTTTAAGTCCTTGTGTGTCTAGAGACAAAAGAAAATTACTATTGCATTCTAAATGTTTGAACCTTTACCTCTAGCCCCTGCCCCCTCCTGTCCAAAACTAGCTAGTGACAGATATAAATCAAATAGTTTTTTTCGAATTTGCAAAAAACAACTCCTGGGTACATGAATCGTATCCCTTCAACAAGCCAAATCAAAAACCTTTTGACCTGTATGACCTTTCGAAACAAAACACAAAAAATGAAAGAAATTGAAAAATGCTTTTATTGGACCTAAGTACTTACCGAAATGAGTTTCATATACATAAATTTCATTTCACCCAAAGTTGAGGCTCGTTACAAGACACTTTTTTAGGCATATAGGTAAAACGTTTAAAAGATACGTATTTCACTTAAAAATTGGTCTGAAACTTCTGTCTCGGCATAAAACAAATTAATTTTTCTTGTTATTTAAAAAAAATATTCTGAGGCAAGATTTGATGGAAAATGATTTCGATCGAGTTTTCGAACATTCTAACCGCAATATCTCAGCTTTTATGAGCAGGAAAAATCCAAACATTGATATTAAAACTCTACTACTATATTATGTCAGAAGAAAATCGGGAGCAGGATCTGAGACATGAAGGTCTTGGGCCTCGTTGCTTTGAACAAAAATTGCTCAAATGGTAAAATCAGGGGGCGGCAACGGCCTGGGGAGCGCGTGAAGCTATCCGGTCGGTCGGTGCAGGGGTTTGGGCCTTCTCCGAGATCTTCTTAACTAGGCCGTCATTTGTCAAACGCTTACCACGGATCGAAAGAGCATAAAATTTAGGGTAACATATGCGTATTGCCCGAGTTGAAACTCTAAATGCAACTTGGGTCAACAGAGAAAGCGTTTACATGAATGCCTTCATGTTTTTCCTTCATTTCTTGATTTATTGTACTTTTTATTGTTTTCGCTATGATTTCTCAAGGAAACATATTGCAGAATTGGGAGTGGCAATACATCGATATTACCCTAAATTTCATGCTCTTTCGATCCATGTCAAGCGTTTTTCAAACTACACCCTAGTTTTAAAGATCTCGAGGGAGGCCCAAACCCCTGAATCGGAGCGACCGCATAGTTTCACGCGCTCCCCAGGCCGTTGCCGCTCCCTGTTAAAATCCTTTGAACCCTTCTTTTTATAACTAAAAAACTGTCCGGCCCACACAGAAACGCCAAAATTTCAACTGTTTGCCTTTATTTTAAAAGAGACAATTAGCTGACAGCAATGCCACGCTAAAATGGTGTCATTGGTTTAAAAAAAAATTGGAAAAGGCCAGAAAACAATTATGTGATATCATTTCATTTGCCATGACCTACCAAGTTCTGCAATGAGCTCTCTTGTGACTTTCTTTGTGGTAGACTACATTTTATTGCAATAACGTGATTTATTAGATGTTCACCTACTACAATATTTTGCAATAGTCATTTTAGGGCAAGAAAAATGTTGTCATTAATGCAAATTGATTTTTATCGCTAAAAATGTGAAGTGCTTACGGCAGTTTGTTACGTTAAAAAGTTTTCGCAAAAAAATGCTCTCAGTACCGCGCACTGAGGGGCAGTGTAGGATTTCTGTTTTTCGGGGGGCGACCAGAAGACGACACGTTTATCAAGGCCGGATTTTACTTATAATTTGGTGACTCCTCTAAAATTTTCAGATTGCGACTTCAAATTGAAGGTTTAATTGATGCTTTCTATGCAAAATAATTATAATATAGCGGGAAATGCGGCGGTTTTGCGAAAACTCAAAAAAGTACTCGTTGCCCCACCCTCTCTTCAAAAAAGTTCCTTTAATGTAAAGGTCCAAACCCCAAGTAGGGGATCGGACCCAAAAAAATAATGATACGTAATAAATGATAAATAATACATGATTGTTATGTGTCTGTCCCTTATATTAAAGGTCCGGTTCCTTCATGCGAAGGATCGGAAGCTACGCCTGATGGTTAGCCGCCAGTGTAGATCTTAAGTTTTGAACCCCCCCCCCCCCTTTCCCCTGTTAAGTGGCGAAATGAAGTCTTGAGGACACAACAATATCATACCAGAGTCCTGTTTCACCCAGAATGGCCTGTAAGAGTGACGATGGAGTGCCAACACTTGGGTCTGCAGGCCAAAAATGGTGACTTTACTCCGGCCGAACCAGATAAAATATCAAAAACCCACAGGTCTTAAAAGGTGCGGAATTTTATTACGTTTCTAACAAGCGAAGTATCATTGAAATCGGACTTCTGGTTGGAGAACAGTCGTGTTTTTTTTTTTTTTATTTTTTTAAACGAGCATAAAAAGTATGAGAAAGGTGAAAGAAATGCCGTCTCGGGATGATAAGGACCTTATACAGAAAAAACTTCTTAAGTATATCGCATGGAAAGTCGACCGACTCCATGACCCACTAAAAAACCGATGTGCTAAAAACCGGTTGCTTTACATTAAAAATCATTCACCAAGAGAGCAGTGGCCAGACTGAAGTAAAAGCAGACCTCTGCATATGTCAGTTGGTGCCCCAACCCGGGGCACCTAGCTACAGGTCTCTTATCTCACATAACCAGAATAATGCAACGCTCCAGCGTATTGACAATTACTCGTATTATGCCCTCAAAACTTTATTTATGTCAAACCAATCTAAACTGCACCATTTTTTTTGTCACGAAACTACATTTTACAAGATAGCTCTGTCAGTCACTCTCAACAGAACCTTAGATTTAAGAAATCGTCGTAAAAATTAGCCTAAAGCTATGTGTCGTAGAGTCACATTTTACTTTGAGGCTCTGAAATCGACGTTTTGAGACGTTGAAGTACGGTAAATACGGTATATATGTCACTACTATCCCCGAGGGCTCTTTTAGGTTTTGCTGAAACCTTTTGGCGAAAACAGCTTACTAACGGCCCCTATGATTAATAAAATGTGCCAGTTTGACCGGCAGTGACATGTACTAGATCAATGACGTGGAAACACTTTGTCAAAAAGTCATAAATTCTTCGATTTGATAATTATTTTTTCCTTATTCTTTTATAGTTGCTTACATACCTAGTTCACCCTCTCACTTTGACATGATTCTACATCACAAGACCTTTCGATTCGCTGTCAAAGGATGTCTAAAAGTGCAGGAGGGAAACCAGGCGGCTCCTGTGTCAAAAGGTGCCCCTGTCACTGGGTGCCCTAGACCGCATCAAAAATCACAGATTTTTGCGAATTGACCTTTTTTTGGGGTAGATCTTGTTCAGAAACGACCCTCCACCAAATTTGAGCGCATTCTTGACAACGGTAACCGGAGGCGCACAGAGCGTAGAGGTAATTAGGCAGCGGGTTGCCTACCTCCAGCTGCCCCATCTCGGCGGCGGCGCTGCTCTCCACCACACTGCAAGAAAAAACCACAACGAAAGTACACAATTACTGGCTAATTTTTTATCAGAAATTTATTGTACTTTCAAAGTACAACAATTGTTGTACAATTGTTGTACAAAGTACAATGGAACCGGCATGACGAGTGCTGTGCAGTCCAGGCCTCGTTGTGGTTCGTACAATTCTCGTTGTACTTTCTACAACAATCCCTGTTGCACTTTTATTGTACAGTTTTTGTTGTACTTTTCTTGTACTATCTACACTTTTTCTTGCAGTGCAGTGAACCCAAGTTAGGCAACGCAGCCTTGGGGCTGACCTTCAGGGTCAGTGCTACACAGTGACGAACGTTTTAAAGTTGAAACAGTCAGTGCTGGACTTTGCGCTTCTGGCTACTTCAAGACATAGAGTTGAGCCTCTTAAATTCACGTTAAAACAAAAAATTTACCGACTGAATACGTCAGGAAGTGCTGTTGAACTCAGCGTTAAATCGTGGTGCAAAAACAGTTATCTCCACCTTAAACTTTCAAAACGGGACAACACTGGCGTTATGGTAGGCTCCCACCATGTTCCATCCACCACCCGACAAACTGGCGTCGGTCCCGTCGCTCTACGACTTCCCGATCAGAAGTTACCCCTTGTTGGGGTGAAAGGGGTGGGTATGAACAGGGGGGTTTAAACTCGCCAAATCGCTTCTTGTACGGTCAGTGAAACTGTCTCTGCATAAATTAAGTCAAAATTGAATTTTTAAAGCCCCCTTTTGACCTTTTTTAGGCACGAAGTAGCCTTATAGCCTCACCGGGGTTGGGTTTTTTTTTTTTATTTTTTTTTTATTTTTATTGTCAGTCTGGCCCCTTATGCAAATCCGAAATTTTCTATACGATTTTGATGAGATTTGGCAGAGTGGTAGAACTTTGTACCCTGATTTCAGTGGTGAAATGTGGTTGAAAAGTGTAGGGCCAATTTTGAGAAATTTTGAGTTGAAATCGCCGTTACCATGGCAAAACTCGACTCGTCAGCGAAAAACAGAGTGAGAGGGGGGAGCCGAGCCACCGGAAATGGAATCCGACCAATAGCAGCGCTCCTTTTCGCCTCTGTACAGCTTACACCAAAAACGCTCGCTCCCTTGAAAAAGCGCGTTCGAATCAAAATTGTCTTTTGCTGCAGCTAGAAGAGCTCCAACAATGGTATAGACGTTGTTTTCGAACGTGGCCATTTGGATCGGCCGGTCGGTCGGTGATTGTTGGCCAGAGTGTCCCGCGCCGCTGCGCGCAGGCCCTGTTGTTTTCAGAAATACCAACCCTACATGTTCTAAACTCTTTGAATCGGAGTGAAATATGACATTAAACTGCGTGCCTGTGCAAATGCATTTGTGAAAAAACTATCCCTAACGTAGTTTGAGTGTGACTATAAGTCCCTTTTCGAAAACAGTGTGCGTGTAGCTGCACCTTGTAGCGAGGTTTGATGGTATTTCTGAATCTAAGACGAAACGATCTGGACACGGGGGCTGTGCTTTTTTCTAACCTTAAAGCTGGGTGAACTGGGTGAACTGGACTATTTTACTGCACGTTTCTGTGAATAACTTGTCCTTCAGGTATTATGAGACTGTCTTAAATGTCTGTTTTTGACACAAATTGATACGCAGCTGGTCTTTACGTAAGTTTTAGTATTACTTATAATGGTCTGACAAACATAAACAGAACTACACACAACGCAGTCCTAGCCTTAGTTATCTTTGTTAAACCAGAACATAAATGAAAATTAACTTCGTGACTACCAGGATTTCGTGAAATCGTATTTTTTAACCTTATTTTGACACCTTTTTTTCGAGGGGGTGGTTTACCCCCTTTAGGGTAGATTTCAGGTTTACCATTCGAAGAATCGTAAATACACCCCTTGAGATGTCTCTGTGCCAAATTTGAACCACTTTGGTCAAGTGAGGAGGAAGTTATCGTGTAAAACAGAAGTAGGGCGCTTATTTTGATGCCCAGTGTAGTTGTGCTGCTTGGCTAGCAATTCCACTCGCCGCGAACGCTTAGAATTCGTGGAAAGGAAAACAGATTTCGCTGTTTTCTCGCGGTTTACTCGCGGGGTCGTGTCTGACGGTGCCCGAAACGCATTGAATGTGTAGCACTGACCCTGAAGGTCAGCCCCAAGGCTGCGTTGCCTTACTTGGGTTCACTGGTAGACAGTAGCGGCGCCGAGATGGGGCAGCTGGAGGTAGACAACCCGCGGCCCAACAATATTTACGCCCTTTGCATTCCCGTTGTCGGAACGCGCTTAAATTTGGTGGAAGGACGTTTTTGGACATTATCTGTCAGGAAAAGGTCAATTCGCAAAAACAAATTTTGATTTGATGCGGCCTAGGGTGCCCTACTCTCCCCTATGAAAAACTAAAATGCCGATTCTCGATCAAACCACTTGAGATAAATAAATATTTGTGGGCGTGGTTCTGGCCAGTAGGTCTACCTTGAAACCAAATTCGGTTAAAATC
This sequence comes from Stenchaetothrips biformis, assembly GCA_030522485.1. Taxonomy (NCBI): domain Eukaryota; kingdom Metazoa; phylum Arthropoda; class Insecta; order Thysanoptera; family Thripidae; genus Stenchaetothrips; species Stenchaetothrips biformis. Next base: position 7,354,242 of record CM060086.1, read on the forward strand.
GCACGGGATGACCCAGCACAATGTTAAATTTGTTGAGTATTGAGTAACTACTTCCTTTGTTTTTATTGGCAGGTAACTTATGACGCCGCAAAGTGGGATACTGTTTCGGGATGGAGACAACACTTCCTGATAGCGCCGGTTGGAGACTTTTGTTTCCTTATGGAGGAAGTCGCAACAGAAGTAGTGGAAACGTTTTCGAAACACATCAAAGGTTTTCCCCGAAAGTGTCCTGTACGCAACGTAAGTCAAAAGGAACCGCATTTCAGGGGCGCTCCTTTCCGAACAATAGTGTTCCGTAAAGGCGCCACTGAAACCAGATAAAATGAAATATCATTCAGAAACTTCGAGGAATTTTCCAAAACATAACAAAAACTCAATCTAACCGTGCAAGAACACGGTGCTTATTTGTTCTAGAGGATAATTTCGCACTGCGTCAGGGCTCGAGAGTAAGAAAAAAGCTAGAATGACGTTATTTTATGCCAGCATTCCTGAAACATGAGGGTAAAGCCGACTCCAAAGTAAGACAGGTAAAATAAAATCGTAAAGTTACGTCTTTCTTTAAGCGTGCTGGTGGTGTTCACGCTCCTCTTAAAGCGTATACAGCACAACTTCGCCTGTTCCGCCTATCCTATTCCATAGGACAGTTTCCTCCACATTCTTTAAGAAGAGCGTAAGACCAGCGCGCTAGACCGTCCCTAAAATCTTCAAATTGAACCTCGAAACTCAAGAACGGCCCAGACGTTTGATGTGTTATTAGTGAACATACCCCATTCTGACGGGTAGCCAACTTGACGGAGGCTAACCTAACCTAAGTCAGCCATGTTTACTGGAATTTTTTTGGTGAATTTTTAGGAGGGTAAGATAAGGGGCCTAACCTAACTTTCGGTGGAGTTTTACCGCGGGAGGGAGGCCGTACGAATCCCAGTACTCGCCCTCACCGTTTTAATCTATGTAAAATGCAATCCAGTGTTGACCAGGTTTACACAGCGGGTCCGTGTTGCATATGAGAAGGGCGGGGCGTCTGTGCAGCCTACGGCGGAGTGTGTCCGTGGCGAATACGCCCTCAAACATCGGCGCAACGTGTTTTCTTTTTTTCATGAGGTTTTCGAGTGTGTGTCCGTCCATTTTTTCTAGTCGTTGTAATCGACAATGACGTTTCGATTCTTGTCAATCTCAATCAGATTTTGGAACTCGGCATAAATGATACAATTTATAGGCTGGGCAAGTGCCTCGGCAAACTTGACTTCAAGTCGCTGTGCCCCTGGCGCTGCAGGTTCCAGTGCGGTTCGCTGGCCGACAAGTCAGGTGACAAGTCAAATGCGAAAAGCGTAAGGCCTCTCGCATAATCTTCGTATTTGATTCCCTTCGTCTTTCCAATGAACGCGTGTTCCACAGAACAGTGTATTGAATGATTCCATGTACAGTCCGTTCGGGAAATCAGGGGTCAGGGGCTGGCAGGGGACCGGGTGTCCGTCCACCATGAGACTCAAATAGTTCAAGTTAAAGTGTTGGAAGTTAAAACCGTTCCGTTGGTAATCACCATTGAAACTTCGGTTGTCAACGAATCCAATCATGATTCTTTTGGGCAATTGATTCATAAAAAGATTGTCAATATTTTTGTCACGAAGTCCCTGCCCGATTGTGACTGTTTTGATATCGACGCGATTGACTGCCGTATTTGGCGGGGGCTTTTTCCAGGGCTTGTGCATGTGGCAGTAGCACAGAGGGGGAAATGACAACTTTCCGGACGTTCAGTGTAGCGTCCATGAGTTTAATTTTTTCATTTTCCGCCGTGGACATGAGTGAGAAAGCGTCACGATTGCGAATGAGTTTTATGCGGAGCTCCACGTTATTGAGAAGAAAGTGATCTTGATTAAAGAAGGCCACAATAGGGCATCTTACCCTATGTCCCGGTCCGAATAGATGGTGTGGATTTTTGGCCCGTCCCGTATTATTTATGAAAATAAATATCGGAGGACGGGCATGTAGTATGATGCGTACTGTGCGTTCGTCCGTCCGTCCGTCCGAGGTCTTCCCGTGGTCTGATCTTCACTAAATTTGGTATGCAGCCTTCTAGGGTGAACCTGAGAACCGCCCGGTGACGGCTTTTTCGATCCGAGCCCCAGGGGCGCTGCTGCAGGTGCATCATGGTTTACATGGTGTACAGGAGGATCTCTGCAACGGAGGCCGCTAGAAGGGCATGTAGGGGTATTTTTGGAATCGTAGCGACGAAATAAGGACAACGGTGTTAATTTCGAGCCGATCGGATAAAATTGGGCCTAGGTTCAAATCCCGGTGGGGTAAAAATACGATCAAAATTTTCGACCCGAGTTGGACATTGTTTCAAATGTTTTCAAGGGTGCTGACAACGAAAATGAGAGCCATTTTGACCCCAGACTCAGGTTCGTATTCCAGTGGGGTAAAATACGATCAAAATTTTCAACTCGAGCTTGACATTGTTTCATATGTTTTTGAGGGTGCTGATGGAAAAAATGGCATCCATTTTGACCCCAGACCCACTTACGAATCCCGGTAGGGTCTAATGCGACCAAATTTTTTTCCTTTTTGACCCCGAACTGGACCAAGGCGGTCGAGTGCTGTTTCCGTCACATACGACCCTAATCCGAGGGGTTAATCACTAGTGTACTCATGTGTACAAATTGGCCCGTGCTCAGGGTACTCATAAGTTTAAATATGGCAAAATTTGCTTATTTTTGCACGATTTGGCGTTGTATGTCGTCTGAAACGCTAAATAAGGCCTAAACACGTTTAAATATGTGAAATTTACGAGTTTTGTGAGGTTTACTCACCGGTACTCATGTACTCATGTGTACACCAAAACACTGAGTGATTCACCCCTCGCCCTAATCTTTATTTCGAGGTAGACATGGTTTCATACGTTAAGGGTGCTGGTGAAGAAAGTAACATCTATTTAGTTTCCGACAGAGATTCGCATCACTATGGGCTAAAATACGACAGCAATTGCGAATGTTTAAAATGTACGGGACGAGCCAAAGTTGCCGATTTGTATCGCCACTTTCCCTGTTATTTTTCCCAGCCTGTGTGCCTTAAAATCCAACCATTGCCCTGCAATATGGGTCTGTTTACCACGCACAGTGGTTTAAAATCCTGTTTTAGGGGGAATAAATCGATTTTTCAAAACTGTCCTGGAAGCGACCTGGGTGGTGGAAACGGACTATAATACTCCAATACAACATAAAATGACGTTTACAGATTTTTATATGACGCTGGGAGCCACTAGGATGGGTTTGATTTTAGTCATTTGTATTTTGATCAAATTCACCTAATTTCCTTAATTGTTTCCCACTCCTATTTTTCCAAGGAGGGCGATGCTACTGGTATGCTGGCGTGTTTTTCTTTTTGTATCATCATTATACAAAGGAAAGCAGCGCCCAGCGCAATAATGCGTTCGTGTTTTGGCCCACGGTTAGCTCTCATAACTTGGCCAACCCACATTGCCAGAGAAGGTTCAAAATACAACAAATCGACGCAGAATGATTTGTTCCAAAATGTTCCACAATTGTTCCAATTTGTTCCTTAACGAGAGCGGCCCCAGGCTCGTTATCGTTTTTCGATAACAAGCTGGCCAGCTCCAAACCAGTAAAAATGCACAAATCGACCAGGGAAAAGTGCAGTTCTTCTTAAAAACGTTTGTTCCCTAAATGTTCCACCATCGTTTCACGGCCACCGATAGCACAAATGCAATTTACAAAAAAACGGTTGTTTTGTTGGGTTGGCGAACTTCCAAAGTACAAATCTGCACAAAAAAAGTTCAAAATTATGCTAATTGCCTGAGATCCGTTTGTTCCGAAATGTTCCACCGTCGTTGCACGGCCACCGATGACACAAATGCGTTTGCCGAAAAACGGTTGTTTTGTTTGGTTGTCGAACTTCCAAAATACAAATCTGCACAAAAGGAGTTGGAAACAACGCCGTTCGCCTTAGAAACGTTTGTTCCAAAATGTTCCACCATCGTTTCACGGCCACCGATGACACAAATGCGTTTTCAAAAAAAACGGTTGTTTTGCTGGGTTGGCAAACTTCCAAAATACAAATCCGCGTAAAAAAGAGTTGAAATTGATGCCAATCGCCTGAGAATTGTTTGTTCCGAAATGTTCCACTGTCGTTTCACGACCACCGATATCACAAATGCGTTTTCCGAAAAACGATTGTTTTGTTGGGTTGGCGAACTTCCAAAATACAAATCCGCGAAAACAAAAAGTTGAAACGATGCCAATCGCCTGAGAATTGTTTGTTCCGAAATGTTCTACTGCCGTACCACGGCCACCGATAACACAAATGCGTTTTCCGAAAAACGGTTGTTTTGTTGGGTTGGGTTGGCGAACTTCCATAATACAAATCCGCGTAAAAAAGGTTCAAAATGATGCTAATCGCCTGAGAATCGTTTGTTCCGAAATGTTCCACCGTCGCACAGTGGGACGAAACCCGAAAAAAGTGCCGAGAACTGGCATTTTCAAAATTGAGCGGCCGAGTCCTACAAACTATTGGATGTTCTAAAGGAAGGTCTGGGCTATGCGACACACTAATTTATTTGACAATATATCACACGCACGAGCCCCTGTGAAGCGCCAAACTTGACTCTTTTTGTACTTTTAGCGCATACATTGCAGTAGGTGCATAGTTTCCGCTCTGGTGGTCGTCTCTCACGAGATAAGTACAACATGTTATATGTTTTTGGAAAGCTGAAGAACTGGACTATGTCGTACATGCCTCACATTTACTCTTGGATCACCCGGTCAAAAGTTGAACGCTGTTAAAAGAACATCAAAATCGGCGTTCGGACGACTTTTACGATGCGATAAGTCGAGTTGCGAACATTTGCGAACCGGTCTGAGACATGGCCGTCATAGAGCAGCTTCTCAGCTGTCAGGTCCATACCGCCGAACGTGGCGCAACGTGGCGCGTTTTGAGAAAATCGCCTTCAAAAGTGACTACTGTTTGACCCGTAACCAAACTTTTCTCAATAATAATTGAGAAAATATCACTCGGTCGACTTATACTTTCTATTTCCACCCCGCTGCACTACCAGGCGTTCGTTTATGGGTTCATTTTGCTCCGGAAACCAAGAGCAGCGGGAGATTTACAACGACCGGTGCACTCCAGAAGTTTAACCCTTTCCTTGATTGCTGGATCCACCCCTGCCGTTCGTTTTCGGCTTTAAAATTTGACGGAAATGTGTTTCTCATCCCCAAAAACCCCGGGGTAGCGATTTTGGGATCGTTCCGTGCGCTCCGAAGGGTTCACCCCCTCCTGGAATGCTGGATCTGCCCCTGGCGTTCGTTTTCGGCTTTAATTTTGACGGAAACGTGTTTCTCATCCCCAAACCCTCCCGGGTAGCGATTTTGGAGACGATCGGAGCATCCTAGAATTATCGGCACTTTTTTCAGGTTTCGTCCCACTGTGCGTCGTTCCGCGACCACCAATAACAAAAATGCGTTTTTCGAAAAACGGTTGTTTTGTGGGTTGGCGAACTTGCTAAATACAAATCCGTGCACAAAGAGTTGAAAACAACGTGGTTCTCCTGAGAAACGTTTGTTGAAACGGCTCGGTTGATCTGGCTGAGATTTTGCAGGGTCATTAGGCATGTTATTAGCTCGCCACACCCCAAAATGCATGTTTCTACCTGAATCCAATCGGTCATACTAGTCAAAAAACACTTAAAGCGGCAGAAAGAAGACAACTTTTTAGGGACTTTCAACTTCTTGTCAAGTTTCGTGTCGTTTCCTATGTTTCTGAGGCTGTTGATGAAGAAAAAAGAAATCATTCGGAGCCCCGACCCAAAGTTAAGTTCCATTAGTGTAGATTTTGATGAGCAAATGCTTATTTTTGAGGGGATCACGCCTATTTCTACGGTGTGTCTAGGAAAGCAGCCTGCCGAAGGCAGACCAGCGCCGCAGGCCAAGGTAGGTGAATACGCCAGTCGTGAATAGTCGAAACTGGCGCAGCATCGCGAAGCCTCGTACGACAAGACACGGTCTGTCGTACACCTACCTTCATTTAACTCAGATCAGTCTTCTGTCGCACCACTCGACTCAAGAGAGTGACCTCGGTTGTAAACCTTGTGAAGGAAATAGTCTTTGCGAACCCTTACCGCCCGCTTCACTTCCTCGATATTCTCGCCGTGAAGCTCCCCCTCAGCGCAGGAACTGGTTACCACAACCGTTATTCCTATCTTCGGAAAGCTCGTGCAAAAGTTCTCCATCCTCAAATGTGCGAAAACAGAACATCCCAAATCAATGATAAACTTGGCATCGAAATTTAGGTCGAAAACAGCTTATTCGGGATGAAATATAGGTTTGAGAGTGACTTGGATGTCATTTTCGTGGTCAACACATCGAAATCTGCGGGAATCAATGTTAAAGTCGGTACACTTGCACTTATTCCTGAACTCAAACCGAGGCGGGAACGACCAGGTGAACTTCACCGGTTTACAGTCTTTTTTAAAGAAATTTTTAGTGACAAGTCTGCCAACTCTTAGTTATGAAGCTTTTTTCGGAGACGGCCTAACCATGGAGAATTACAAATTACATGAAGTCGCCACGGGGTGCATGGGCGACACCATCTGTCGAGAAAATGCTAGAGAGAGAAAGATGATCAGTAGTTGGTTTTTATGTGCACCCGTCACGTTTAAGTGCGAAAATATGTCACCTGGCATTGCCTTGACACAACTGAGATAGATTATGCTGCTTGTTTGGTCAAAATTGCATTATTGTCGGCGTTTAGTGTTCAAGAAGGTGAGAAACTATGTCTGTCTCTCTCTAGCATTTTCTCCACACACTGTGTCAGCTATATTTTGGCCCATTTGAGGTGTTTTGAGGGTTTGGTGGTACACATAGACCTGGTGTTGCAATCCTGTGGACTTTTACGAGTCAATTGATGTGTGAGTCAGGTCTGTACTGCCGATACAGCCGGAGTTAAGTGGTCAAAAGCAAAGCTCTGCGCGTCTCGTAGCTACTTCATGTGATTCGTCCTTATCCAAGGCCTTACAAAGTGAGCAGCCACGAAACGTTGCAGGAACATTAAGGAACGAACGTTTCGTACACGACCAGCACCATTTCGATCTTATTCTTCAGGATTCTCTACAAACAAGTCAGCCAGCTCACAGTTATTGAGGTTTTTTCGAGGAAGCCCTTGCAAAGTTAGAAGCCGCCGAAATTTTGTGGAATATTTTTAAACAAACGTTTCTAAGGGGAACCGCGTTGTTTTCAACCCTTTTTACGCGGATTTGTACTTGGCAAGTTCGCCAACCCAAAAAAACAACCGTTTTTCGTAAAACGCATTTGTACTCTCGGTGGCCGTGGAACGACGGTGGAACATTTCGGAACACACGATTCTCATGCGATAAGCATACTTTTGAACTTTTTTTAACGCAGATTTGTATTTTGGAAGTTCGCTAACCCCGCCCCCCCCCCCCCCCAAAAAAAAAAAAAAAAAAAAAAAAAAAAAAAAAAAAAAAAAAAAAAGTTTTCCGGATAACACGTTTGTGTTATCGGTGGCCGTGGAACGACGGTAGAACATTTCGGAACAAACAATTCTCAGGCGATTGGCATCATTTTCAACTTTTTTTTTTTTTACGCGGATTCGTATTTTGGAAGTTCGCCAACCCAACAAAACAACCGTTTTTCGGAAAACGCATTTTAGTTATCGGTGGTCGCGGAACGACGGTGGAACATTTCGGAACAAACAATTCTCAGGCGATTGGCATCATTTTCAACTTTTCTTATCGCGGATTTGTATTTTAGAACTTCGCCAACCCAACAAAACAACCGTTTTTTTTGGAAAACGCATTTGTGTTATCAGTGGCCGTGAAACGATGGTAAAACATTTTGGAACAAACGCTTCTAAGGTGAACCGCGTTGTTTCTAACTCCTTTTGCGCAGATTTTATTTTGGAAGTTCGCCAACAAAACAACCGTTTTTCGAAAAACGCATTTTAGTTATCGGTGGTCGCGGAACGACGGTGGAACATTTCGGAACAAACGATTCTCAGGCAATTGGCATTATTTTCAACTTTTTTTTACGCAGATTTGTATTTTGGAAGTTCGCCAACCCAACAAAACAACCGTTTTTCGGAAAACGCATTTTAGTTATCGGTGGTCGCGGAACGACGCACAGTGGGCGGAAACACCACTTTCCACGCGAAAAAGTCTTATTTTTGCACTGCGCGTCTGAAATTTTTAACCCGAGGGTTCGGAGGGTCGCGGAACACGTCTTTCATACTTTTAAATACAATTACATTAAAATCTTTCAAGTCTTTTAAAGGAATGCCTAATTTTTATTTCCAAGGGGTTGGAGTAAATTTTTTAAACTGTCCAAATCGATATTGCTTAACAGAAAAGGATTCATCTTGACAAGACAAACAAAAAATGTCAGCACATATCATAGGTTTGAATGAGAAATGACAGACTTATAGCCATACGAAGCACCTCGCGCGCGCGACAATTGTCGAATAACTGCTTTGTTTGCACACCACACCGATAGAAATGAAGCCCCGAAAAACGGCAGAGTGGATGGGAGTGGCTACTTTTTGCTCCATAGTAAAGGGAACACTTTTTTCTATCGATTCAGCCTCGTGCGGACGTAGGGCTCTGTCGGGCTCTTAATTCCGCCCAAAGAAACAAAAAAACTGCGATTTTTGGTGCCGCTTTCCACTAAAACGGCTGCAGATTGGTCATTTGTTGGCCAAAACACAATCCAAGACCGGTTTTGAAATCGCCAGAAAGTGCTCTAGATGGACCTGTGCCCAGTTTTTCTTTGCGTTCACATGGAAAGGCACATATTTATTACAAATTCCACAATATTTGAAGGCCAAATGTCAGAAAAATGAAACCTTTGACTTTCGAGTCCTCCTGAGGGCAAATAAAGCTCTCTATCGGCAAACCGATGCTGGATTCGAGTTCTGCATGGTTTTTTGAAACTCTCATCTAACATTTAGATCACTCACTTAAGTTTCACATTCGGACTTTTTCGCGTCGAAAGTAGTGTTTCCGCCCACTGTGCGACGGTGGAACATTTCGGAACAAACAATTCTCAGGCGATTGCCATCATTTTCGACTTTTTTTTTTACGCGGATTCGTATTTTGGAAGTTCGCCAACCCAACAAAACAACCGTTTTTCGGCAAACGCATTTGTGTTATCGGTGGCCGTTCAACGACGGTGGAACATTTTGGAACAAACGTTTTTAAGAAGAACTGCACTTTTACCAGGTCGATTTGTGCATTTTTACTGGTTTGGAGCTGGCCAGCTTGTTATCGAAAAACGATAGCGAGCGTGGAGCCGCTCTCGTTAAGGAACAAATTGGAACAATTGTGGAACATTTTGGAACAAATCATTCTGCGTCGATTTGTTGTATTTTGAACCTTCTCTGGCAATGTGGGTTGGCCAACTTTAGGGAGGTCCCACGGTTGCGGGTTTTTTGCTACAAATGCGTTCAAAACATTAAAAAACACACTGTTTGAGTTTCGGACATCGGGGGCACTCGGTGGCACGGAGTTATTGGTGCGAGGCGCTTCCCTTAGATGTATATTAAGATGCCCTGGTGATAACTTTTCCGCACTCGTCCGCAAACCGGAGCGCAAGGGGAAAAACATATCAAAAACGGGCCAAATTGACCAGTTTTTGCGCCGATCGCCTGTAGAGTGCACCGCTCAAAGTGCCAAAAACAATTGTGCGGTTGTTTTTCTTTTCATATAACATATTTTTTTTACTGACAAAATAGTTTGTGCAGCTCAGAAGTTGAAAATGAAGGATTCTGAGCATTTTTTATTTGAGCGAATTTGTTCAAATCTGTTATTTTTGTCCCAATTTTGCTGTTTTTCGCTTTATTCTAGCATTGACACTCAAATTTTCATCGCGTGAAATTTTCCTTTTAACGGATCGTCCCCTATTGCTTAGAGATGATGCCGTTAAATTTTGGTAGCGTTTGGTCGAACGGAACGCTTGCTAGGACTTATTCCCCCAAAATTCACTTTTTAAACCACTGTGCCACGCCCATGATACCCTCCTGCAGGGACAATGCCAATTTTTCCTTCCATGAGGAAATTACGGCGAAAAGCACCCATACATGCACTCGATAAAGGGATGCAACAAAACATCGGGTCGAACCTGGCTGTCTGCTCAAACAGGTTGCGAAAGGCCTGGCATGATTCACGCAAAATTTTCACATTCGAGATGCAATACTTGATGAGCTCACGTCTAAAGTTGAACACATACCCCTTGGCTGTGTGTTCATCGTGCCAGTCATTGAACTCCGCCGCAGCCTTGGCCTTCATCGTTGAGATACACTGTTAGAAAAAATCTTCGGATTTTACGAAGAATCTCTTGTGAAAAATGTTGCCAATTGTCTTCGTGATTTTCTCAGGAAAAAACGAAGATTCTTTGGTCTTTGGGGGCAGTAAAAAAAAGCACTTTAAAATGATACTAATGTGAGAAGGAATCACTTCCCACTACTTCAGATTAAAAATTGTTACCCGGAAAAATCACGAAGAACCTTTGGTTTTCTTCTTGGAAATTCACGAAGATCATTGGCATCATTTTTCACAAGAAGTTCTTCGTAAAATCACAAAATACTTTTTACAGTGTACAATAAAGGTCCTTGTTAAGAAGGTGCCCCTCGTAGCTGTAGTACTCGGGCTTATTGGCCTAGCCGAAAAGGGGATAGGTAAAAACATGAGTGAGTCTATGAACTTCCATATTTTTTTTTGCATGCATATGATTTTTGCTCCCTGGAGAGTGAGCCGCCGTGCAATGAGCTCTAGGGTGCGTCGATATGGACGACTTTTCGATATCGACTTTGGGAAAAAGCGAAAACATTGCAAAAACATCCTATTTAGCTCAAAACAATACACTGTCAGAAATTTTGTCGTAAATTAGCGACAAAAAAAGTCGCTAATTTTTATAGCGACGGAAGTCGTTCTTTAACTATTTCGTCGTAAGTGAACGACTCAAAAATGATTTCTCTACTACAATGTCGTAATACTTTTAAATCAGAAATCCCCGAAAAGTTGGTGAAACGTTACAATTTTGCTCACTTATTTACGATTTGTGTCGTTCATTTACTATTTGTTTCGTAAATTTTCGACAAAAGTCGTAACTGCCCGACCGAAGTCAGAAATGTACGACTTAAGTCATGACTGTCCGACATATTCTTATAAAAAATTACGATCGTTCGTAAACTTACAATCAAGTCGTAAATTTACGACTTAGTTTGTTTTAAAAACGACACGTCTCGCTCTCGCTATAAAAATTAGCGACAAATATGTCGTATATTTACGACTTAGGTCGTAACAAAATGTATCGTTTACAAACGACACAATTGTTCTCCAAAATGTCGTAAATTAACGATCATTTTTAACAGTGTATTTTTGACCACGTTTTCGCTTTTTTCGCCCTGAAGAAGTAAAGATACGGCAAAACGGTCAAAATTTTGATCCTTCAAAATCACCATATTTACAATATGGCGAAGGTCCTACATCGATACCTAGACGTTGAGTCATTAAGGGCTGTTAAGGCGCACTTAAGCCCCTTTCGCGACCTTTTCCGCTGGGCCGATTTTGCCGGCTGAGGTGCCAAAATTCATCATTTGGAAAGCGACACCGAATGAAAGTTACCCAACTCCAAAAATAGAACATGAAGGAAAAACGAACCGCTCTAACGCACCGTTGCCGCGCGGCCCAGCCCCTTCCCCCTCTCACCTCCCCCTCTTGCCCTGCATGCGTTCGCGGCGGCGGCGGCACGGCTTTTTGAACCGACTCAAGTTGGAAACCAAACTCGAAATCGACGAACAGACACGGCAAAAAGCGTTTCGGCTCGTCAGTTCCCACGAAAACACACTCACAACACGCGGGCAGGTTACATCACGTTCGGCGGCGCGGCGGGGTCTGGAGCGCAGGACGACGAGAAAGACGGAGCGCCGAAACGAGCCGTCGGAATCAGGCGGCGGGGCCGCCGGGGGCCTGCAGCGATGGTTCAAATAACATGGAAAGTGGCGATCCAAATCGGCAACTTTGGCCCGTCCCGTACATTTTAAACATTCGCAATTGCTGTCGTATTTTAGCCCATAGTGATGCGAATCTCTGTCGGAAACGAAATAGATGTTATTTTCGTCATCAGCACCCTTAACGTATGAAACCATGTCTACCTCGAAATAAAGATTAGGGTCGTATGTGACGGAAACGGCACTCGACCGCCTGGATCCAGTTCGGGGTCAAAAAGGAAAAATTTTGGTCGCATTTGACCCTACCGGGATTCGTCAGTGGGTCTGGGGTCAAAATGGATGCCATTTTCGTCATCAGCCCCCTCAAAAACATACGAAACAATGTCAAGCTCGAGTTGAAAATTTTGGTCGTATTTTACCCCACCGGGGTTCGAACCTGGGTCTGGGGTCAAAATGGATCTCATTTTCGTTATCGGCACCCTCGAACACATATGAAACAATGTCAAACTCGAGTCGAAACCCCACCGGGATACGAACCTGAGTCTGGGGTCAAAATGGATCTCATTTTCGTTGTCAGCACCCTCGAAAACAAAACAATGTCCAACTCGAGTCGAAAATTTTGATCGTATTTTTACCCCACCGGGACTCGAGCCTGGGCCCAAACCTTTACGATCGGCTCGAAATTAACACCGTTGTCCTTATTACGTCTCCCCGATTCCGAAAATACCCCTATATGCCCTTCTAGCGGCCTCCGTTGCAGAGATCCTCCTGTACAGCATGTAAACCATGATGCACCTGCAGCAGCGCCCCTGGGGCTCGGATCGAAAAAGCCGTCACCGGGCGGTTCTTAGGTTCACCCAAGGAGGCTGCATACCAAATTTGGTGAAGATCGGACCACGGAAACCTCGGACGGACGGACGAACGGACGGACGAACGCACAGCACGCATCTTACTTTATGCCCGTCCTCCGATATTTAATTTCATAAATAATACGGGACGGGCCAAAAACACGTGAATTTAGCACGGCACGCACGAAACGACACACACACGGCAACAACGATTCACGAGAGAGACGACAGCCGGACAGACAAACCGACGCCGACCCACACTGAGAAAACCTTACAAACTATTTCTGGCCTTACAAAGAAAAGTAGTTTGTATAACAAAGTATTTTGAGCATACATAAGCTTACGAAGAAAATGCTTCGTAATTTACAAACTATTTCTTCGTATAACAAAGTATTTTTGTTTGTTATATGTATGCTCAAAATACCTCGTAAGGTTTTAAGAGTGCAACACAGCGTGCTGACATCCACAAAACACGACACGCGACCACGGCAACACACACGGACGGTAATGCACTCACTTCACTCGACCACTGACTCGAAAACATGTGACGATTTAATACTCATTTCTGGGAAAACAGACAAGGGCAGGGCAAGCCGAGGGCCCCGCTACCATGCGGCGCCATGGGACAGAGCGTGGCATGTGGTTCACACACTCGCACAGGTTCACAGATTTTCACTTACCTCGATAAAAATTGAATATGATGCATCTATGCTGACTAACTCTTCTTCATCACTGGACGACGACAAATTCATTTCTTCGCCACCGACGGAAAATCAGTAATGGCGTGTTGAACGACGGCTCATAAGTGACTGGCCTGTCTGGACCGGGTGGAGCTACCACTTTCGGCCGCCAGAGGGCACATCCATCGTTCTAACGTTCGGTCAAAATTCAAATTATTTGCGATCTCGCGACGAATTCCCTCATGGGAATTTTTGGAAGACCAGGGAAGTCACCGACTGGAACTCATCGGACGAAGCCACTTCCCAACGACGACTTCCAGAATGTAACATGTTTTGAAGTCGCTGGAAGTCACGGCCCCTCTTCCACTGACGTCCACGAACTTCCCATGACGTCTCAGTCGCATCCACCGACTTCCTACCACTTCCCGAGACGTCCGACCCACTTCCAGGGACGTCGTTCGACTTCCCTGCCACTTCCAAAGATGTCCCACCCACTTCCAGGGACGTCCTACGACTTCCCTGCCACTTCCAGGGACGTCCTACGACTTCCCTGCCACTTCCAGGGACCTCCTACGACTTCCTACCCACTTCCAGGGACGTCCAACGACTTCCCTGCCACTTTACGAGACGTCCGACTCACTTCCAGGGACGTCCTACGACTTCCCACCTACTTCCAGGGACGTCCTACGACTTCCCACCCACTTCCAGGGACGTCCTACGACTTCCCTGCCCTTCTTTTCGAGACGTCCTACCCACTTCCAGGGATGTCCGCCGACATCCCTGCACTTTCATTGTCTTCCTACGTCTTCCACTTACTTCCTTGCTACTTCCATGGTTTTCCTACGAACTTCCACCGACATCTTTGCAACTTTCATTGTCTTCCCGCGACTTCTACCGACTTCCACGCCACTTTCACTGTCTTCCTATGACTTCCGACCTGGGCTCCGGGTACTCTTTGGAAAGGTCTTTTCAAGATCTATCGAAATACAGAATGAAAATTTTGAATTGGTCAACTCCCTTTTTTCAAGATACTGATTTTTGAACTCTATCTTGAAAAAAGGGGGGTGACCAAGTGATTTTTTTCATTCTTTATATTGATAGATCTTTTCGAGACGTTTTCAACGAATCGTCGGAACTTGGGTCGGAAGTCATTGGATGTCGAGGGAAATCAGTAGGACGTTAGTGGAAGTCGTGGGACGTTTTCCGATGTAACTGCTGTATGTCTGCCGGCGGTCGTGTTAATAAGTGGCCGTCCCCAGGAGGGCGTCATCGGCCACCCCACAGGGTTCCCGATGACGTCCTCACCATGTAACCGAGCCCAAGCAAGGCTACGGCTACGTCACATCCTCACTCAGAGGAGGTCCGTGCCAGACTGACTCGTCCGGCGAGTGGACACCACTACTAGCAGCGTAGCAAACATACCCTTACGACCCACTCTGAAGTACTGACGTCCACGGACTTCAGACTTATTCTGCTGACGTCCCAGACATTCATTGTCTTCGCTCGACTTCCACCGACTTCCTCCAACTTCCACCGACATCCACCGACTTCCCGAGACTTCCCTTGACTTCCCTCGACATCAAATGACTTCCGACCCAGGTTCCGACGATTCGTTGAAAAGGTCTGGAAAACATCTATCTATATAAACAATAAAAAAATCTCAGTTGGTCAACCCCCTCTTTTCAAGATAGAGTTTAAAAATCAGTATCTTGAAAAAAGGGAGTTGACCAACTGGAATTTTTAATTCTTTATTTCGATACATCTTGAGACGACCTTTTCAAAGAGTACCCGAGCGATTCTCACGTTTCGGGGTAGTTTTGACGTTCCTGATTTGCCGACAGAAAGAATCATCGAATTTAGTTTTCGTAATTGCTGGAGTCCTGAATGATACTAGAGTTATGGCAATGGTATTCATAGTCAAGACCTTGTACTACCTTCTTAAAAAAATAGGCCCTCAGGTATTTACATGCGTTCATACGGGTGTTTTGATCACGGAAGTTACGTTATCACGGAAGTTACAAAGTGTGAAATTCGACCTTAACGGCTGACTCGGGCTGGCTGTAGCTTATTTGTCGTTTCATGGTCAAATGATACTCCAACACCGACATTTTAGCGAATTTGTTTTTACCTAGTGCCGCTGCAATGGGTAATGGGTGCCACGGAAGTTACTCGTAATTGTTGATACACGCCATTTTTTGTAGCTGCAGCCCGCCTCGCGACCGTGCAGAGCATCTTTGACTTCGGCGTCCCACGCAATTCTTTCTCCGTCACCCCATTTTGATGGCTGACGTCAAGAAAAGTTAAAAATTTGGCATGGGGAGAAGTCCAGAGCGGCTTTTTCGTAATGTGTGCAATGAAATTGAACACACGGTGGACATTTTTCGCTGCAGCAAAAGAATCTTTGAAAACTGTCGTGTGTTAATCTTCCGTTGAAATCAGCTCGAGACATGTCAGGTTTTGAATGACCATCGACAGTTGGCAGAATTTTCATACCATTCCACTACATTGGGGACAGAAAATTCGAGTATGTTATCTTGGGACAATCACGGAAGTTACATTTTGGGTATTCTGAAAGCTAGGGAAACCAATCCAACGCAAGCGAACTATTCGAAACATTTGGGTTTAGTAGGTAATGACCCTATCTAATCCCAGCAACAAACCATATGTCGATATCTGCCCTCGTTTGGGCACAGGGGCCAAAAGAAACGAAACTACCCCGAAACGTGAGAATCGCTCTCCCGGAACCTCGGTCGGAAGTCATGGGAAGACAGTGGAAGTGGCGTGGAAGTCGTGGGAAGACAATGAAGGTTGCAGGGATGTTGGTGGAAGTCGTAGAAAAACAATAGAAGTGACATGAAAGTGAGTGAAAGTCGCGGGAGGACAATGGAAGAGGCAGGGATGTGCGTGGAAGTCGTGGGAAGATTATGGAAGTGGCGGAAAAGTTAGTGGAAGCCGTGGGAAGACAATGGAAGTGGCGGGAAAGTCAGTGGAAGTCGTGGGAAGACAATGGAAGTGGCGGGAAAGTCAGTGGAAGTCGTGGGAAGTGGCAGGGTAGTCATTTGAAGTCGTGGGAAGATAATGGAAGTGGCGGGGAAGTCGTAGGAAGACAATGGAAGTGGCGCGGAAGTCAGTGGAAGTCGTCAGAAGACGATGGAAGTAGCGGGGAAGTCAGCGGAAGTCGTGGGAAGACAATGGAAGTAGCGGGGAAGTCAGTAGAAGTGGCAGGGAAGTCATGGGAAGACGATGGAAGTGGCGGGGAAGTCGTGGGATGACAATGGCAGTGGCGGGGAAGTCAGTGGAAGTCATGGGAAGACGATGGAAGTGGCGCGGAAGTCGTGGGAAGACAACGGAAGTGACGGGGAAGTCAGTGGAAGTCGTAGGAAGACAATGGGATTGGCGGGGAAGTCAGTGGAAGTCGTGGGAAGACAATGGAAGTGGCGGGGAAGTCAAAGGAAGTCAGAGGACGTAATGGGAAGTCATTTGGACGACTGAGGAGGTCGGTGGAAGTGTTTGGACAGATTTGGACGAAATTGGAAGAGTTGGGAAGAGTGTGGAAGTCCAAAATGACTTCCCAGTGACATCCTAGTTCTATCAGAGAAGGGTGTCAAAATTAAAGTTCCCCGGGTTTTCCCCGGAGTTCCCCGGGTTTTCCCCGGGTATTCCCCGGGTTTTCCCCGGATTTTCCCCGCCCCTTTCCCGGATGTTGCCCGTGTGGCCCCCGCCTTTTCCCCGATGGGCGTCTTGTCTCGGGCTCGTCACCGGCAACGGCATGGCGTGGCGCAGGGGGAAGGGTTCCGGTCCAGTCGGAACTCGCGCAGCGGCGGGAGAATTCAAATTGACCGTTTGGCGCTCGGCGCGCGGCGCTCGGCTTAGCGCGCGGCGCTCACCGATAAAGAGCCGGTCCGTACGCTCACCCCACAAGCTCGGCTCAGTAGCTCAGAGGTTAGTGTGTGTGTTCTGTTGCGCCTCTCATCGCGAAGACACGGGTTCAATACCCACTGGGTGATGTCGCCTTTTTCACCGACAACTTCGTGTTCCTGCTGTGAGGTGGCGCACGCGGCGCTGTCGGTAGGGTATAAATCCAGCAGCGCGTGCTCCAGGGCATCATTCTTCGTTCAGACGCTGACCAGTTCACATCAGCACGATGACTTACGCTATCTGCGACATTCAAATGCTCCGAGGGATGCACGGGGAGTATGTTCTGAAGGAAGTCTCTTTCTTCGAACATAACAACCAGGCCTACGTGCACAGATCGGCCACGTCCAAGCCGCCATACCCCGGTGCGGGGATCCCAGAGAAACTTTTGCGCCAAAATAGGTACAGTGTCAGGCACCTGCATGGCCTGCACTGGGATACGGGCTTCTCGCCCTACGACAAAGTGCCCCTCACACTCTTCAAGATGGCCAAGGAGTACGATGTCCTGTACGTTAAGGGTGAGGACAAGGCCAAGATCCTCCAGTTCCTGCTGCCCATCAAGCAGGTGTACAATGTGGAGAAGTTAGGGTGCCCGGCCCTCAGAAAATTACCGCTCGTGTGGGCACCATGTGAAAATGACGTCAGCTGCCGACGCCACAGAGACAGATACTGTGCAGTGCGCAATGCGAAGCGCGTCGGACTATGGCTAGAGGTATACCTCAACTCACTTCACTGAGCCTGCCCTATAAAAAACTCTTTAAAAAGTCACAAAAAAAATTTAAAAATGACAAAACTCCCTTATAAAAATAATGCCAATGATATACGCCTGATTGGGCGCACGGGAGACAGCAAGCAGGCCCGAGGGGGTGCCTACACACCAGGCGCACTGCGCTCGAACCAGGCTGTCAAGTGACCTTGGCGGTTCGAAGGGTAGGTTAGGCCCACCCACTAGCTTAGGTTAGGTTGGGTAAGCCCCGCTCAAGATGACCCACTTAGGTTGGGTTAGACCCCGCAAACACTGTAAAACTAAGTGTGGACAACTCCGCACTTGAAACGTGGAGGTGGGGAATTTTCTGTCTCCACACTTGGAAGTGCGGAGTTTGCGGTCTCAACACTTCAAGTGCGGAGTTCTCCACGTTTGCACCATGCTAAGAGATAGGGGCTCTGTGGGCTACTCCGCACTTGAAGTGTGGAGACTTCAAACTCCGCACTTCCAAGTGCGGAGACTTACTCCGCACCAGGAAGTGCGGAGTTCTCCACACTTGGTTTGACAGTGAAGACGTGAAACCTCGGGGGGTAAGACCCGACTTAGGTCAGAGGGGTCAACTTAGGTAAGGTTGGGTTAGGCCCCTCAACTTACCCTCCTAAAAATTCACCAAAAAAAATTCCAGTAAACCTGGCTGGCTAAGGTTAGGTTAGCCTCGGTCAAGTTGGCTACCCGTCAGAATGGGGGAATCCCCAGCTTAGGTTAGGTTAGCCTCGGTCAAGTTGGCTACACGTCAGAATGGGGGAAAAACATGGCTGCCCGTCAGAATGGGATATGTTCACTACTGGTGTTCTGAAATCACCAGGCTGAAAGTGACCCTAAATGGCCCAAAGCGAAGTTGAACACTTTTGGAACACTTACTTTTTGTGCTCATACGTTCAACGGTTCGAAAACGTGCGAGTAAACGAGAAAAACAGTTAAACAAAACTTGTAGAGCAGACTTTCACCCGTCGTGTCGCGGAAACCGCATTCTTTTAACACGATTGAGTTAGGAATGATTGCCGTCTTATGATAGTTTTGCCTTTTTATCTTTGAAATTGCTGTTTTATTTCCCCGACAGGTACAAATGGCGACTTCTGGTTCGTTACAGTAAATGGGAGAGACGATCAAAATTCTCTATGAAACTTTTGTTCACCAATTTAGTCTAGGGTTAAAACTAAAATGTCTGGACTTTGCTTGAGATGTAATAGGACAGACAAATGACTTATCTTACAGTATCCTGTATTTGTCAGGCGCAGGCTATTATTGGCTGAGCGAAAGCGAAGCCAGTTACTCGCGTGGCGTTGAGAAATTTTGTCTGTCTGCGTGTGTGCGTGTCTGTCAGCACTACTCCTCCTGAACAGCTTGGCCGATCCGGTTGAGATTTTGCAGGGTCAGTAGGTATGTCCTTGACTCACCAAACGAACAAATTCAGGTTTCTATCTCAATCCATTCAGTCGTACCAACAAAAAAACACTTAAAAACGGCAGAAAAGGGCTCAGTGACCTTACATCCTTTAAAAAGTTTTCCATCGTTTCATATGTGTTTCACTGTTTTCACCCCCCGACCAAGGTTCGAACCGCGGGAGGGGCTACCTGGACTACGCCCTTCATTCTGCAAGGTGCTGGGCCCAAAAATATCATGCACCCTGACTCCAAATGGAAACGGGGGGGTCTAACAAAAAATTAAATGCTGTTTTGACTTTCGATTTCGCATTTGTATACGGATGTCTACTAAAAGAGCCTAACCTGCCGAAGGCAGGCAAGCACCGCAGGCCAAGGTAGGTGTAATCGCCAGGCGTGTATTGTCGAAACTGGCGCAGCATCGCGAAGCCTGCTACGACAAGACACGGTCTGGCGTACACCTACCTTGTATTAATGACACCAGTATGCGTTTCGCAAACTGATGTTAAAAAAAACCCCAATGCCCAACTGTCACGTATCGTCAATTTTTTAAGCAAACAAGCGACGCGAACCTACATTAAAAAGAGAACCGAAGAAAATAAACCAATGTCCGCGATTCGCCGATTTCAAGCTGTCTAGAATGAAACTTTCGAAGAAGTTTTTTTTTTTTTTGAAATTTCTGATTCAAGTACTGGCTTGCTGTCCTTACACCCATTAGTGCTGGCACGAAATATCGTTATTCTAGCTGTAACAATCCACTTCAAGCCCTGGGCCTGGACAGTGCTGACCTTAAGAACAATTAAAGACTCTTCTTTGTCCATGTTTCTTTGCCATACTACCCAAGAGGATTGATTTGTTTTTAGGTTTACAGACTGGTTTTACAGACTTGTTCAAAAGTAGTTTTTTCAATCATGTCTTGGCGGTTCGCCGACGAATCTTCATATCTTGTTTGCTTAGTCACACTCCGTTGAAAGTAGATATAAGGCAACGTTGGTCGAAAACCCCCCTTTTTTTGCAGGGTGCGTTTAATATCAGCACGCCGGTTCAAGTCGGCCAGCTACTGCATTTTCCCGTCCTACCATACGGCCGATTCCGCGTACATCTGCTCGGCTACCACGCTAAGAGACGAGAAGTCAAGAAACCTCGAACATGTATCAGAGTTGTCGCTGATGTGTCTGAAAAAATCGTTAAAGCAGGCTAAGCAAGGCTCTATGCATCATTGCAATTCAAGGCTCGAGTGGTCTTACTCAAAAGATCTTTACCTGACCGTTTCTGGATGAAAGATCTTATGGGTAATTCTTTCCCAGTTCAACACAGGTCAAAGTGTCTATGACTCTGATTGGACTCCAATTTTGCAGGTTGATAGTACTATAGGTACTTGATAACTGAGCAATTTTTTTTTTGGATTATCTCGAATAGTTCCTGAGATTTTGGACTTTGAAGTTTTTAGGTGAAACACTAAAGCAAAATCCAACATTTTTTAAAAAAAAAAATAAAAAAAAAAAAAAATCTCCTAGTCCTTATGTTTGATTTTCCCTGTCATAAGTGACTATAAAGAGTGGTTTTGAGCCACAATACGTTAACTTCAACCAATTCCCACTCATGGGTAACGCTACTTTTCCGCTAAATAAATACAAGTTTCGCTTATCTCCACCAAAATTTTCTCGGTACTCCCACAGAAGCGTGCTGGTGATCAAAACATCCAGTAACCCTTGTAGAACAACCTCACAAAAATTCAGACCGGGGATTTTTAATATAAGGAGAATTTCTTAAAAGACGTGCCACTATGTCACTCTGCCGCTATTTAATTTCCATCAAAATGTACAAATGGCGTACCAAAATTGATGACAACCTTACATATGAATGAAATTGGGTACATAAAGTTAATATTAGAGGTAGTTTGCAGTGAAAGACATTCTTAACCTCTCCCTAGAGGTGACATTAAGGCTTATTTCGCTAATTTGCATGTATTTGTTGTATTTTCTAATAACCTTTATGAACTGCCACTCTCCTGTTCATAGACTAGAAGTATTTCTAATGGGATTCACTTACAGTGGGAGAAACTATTCCATCTACCAAGCCGTTTCTAGGTGTTTAACTGCATTGACAACACTTCTGTTCAATGTCCACCACTTCAATGAAATGTACAAACTGTAAACTTGCTGTAAATGTTTGAAGTGCAATCAGTGCTTACTGTACTGTACTATTGACAGTCACTGCTTCAGCAGTGGCAGCCATTTTGTAAGCAAGTTGTTTTGATGTGTCTGGATCAACTCACCGGTTATTTCCTTTTGATAGGGTTATCTCGAACCTGCTCTAAGATGTCTGCCCTCAGACTTAAAATATGCAGGTTTTCTCTGCCATATGAACGCCATGATTTGAAAGAAATCGCCTTCGAACACATGTGTTTTTCATTTTTGAAATCACCAATGCTGCACATGACGATAGCCAAAGGAAATAACCGGTGAGTTGATCCAGACACATCAAAACAACTTGCTTACAAAATGGCTGCCACTGCTGAAGCAGTGACTGCCAATAGTTCAGTACAGTAAGCACTGATTGCACTTCAAACATTTACAGCAAGTTTACAGTTTGTACATTTCATTGAAGTGGTGGACATTGAACACAAGTGTTGTCAATGCAGTTTAACACCTAGAAACGGCTTGGTAGATGGAACAGTTTCTCCCACTGTAAGTGAATCCCATTAGAAATACTTCTAGTCTATGAACAGGAGAGTGGCAGTTCATAAAGGTTATTGCAAAATACAACAAATACATGCAAATTAGCGAAATAAGCCTTAATGTCACCTCTAGGGAGAGGTTAAGAATGTCTTTCACTGCAAACTACCTCTAATATTAACTTTATGTACCCAATTTCATTCATATGTAAGGTTGTCATCAATTTTGGTACGCCATTTGTACATTTTGATGGAAATTAAATAGCGGCAGAGTGACATAGTGGCACGTCTTTTAAGAAATTCTCCTTCTATTAAAAATCCCCGGTCTGCATTTTTGTGAGGTTGTTCTACAAGGGTTACTGGATGTTTTGATCACCAGCACGCTTCTGTGGGAGTACCGAGAAAATTTTGGTGGAGATAAGCGAAACTTGTATTTACTTAGCGGAAAAGTAGCGTTACCCATGAGTGGGAATTGGTTGAAGTTAACGTATTGTGGCTCAAAACCACTCTTTATACAGGGTGAGTTTTCTCATTCTGTCAATAATTGGTAGGGAGCTAGAGCACCCCTAGAAGATCATTTTTCACCAATGAACTAGTGGGCGCAAATATCTAGGTACGGAGATAATTGGCCTTTCGTAATTGGCTTTCCTGCCGGCGGGGCAGGCAGCCCATAGCGCCCGGCCGTGCAGCGGGCTGCCTACCTGACCGGCGCGGCCGCCGCCACAGCGCACCGTGTTGGCCGCTCGGTATCGGCCAGCGCCGTGTGTTGGGTGCTGTTTCGAAATCGAACTCAGCCGCAGGGGTGTGTCGTCTGCTGCCAGCGCTGCCAGCGTCAGCGGCCAGCCAACGCAACACGCTGAGCGTGCGGCGCGCTGTGGCGGCGGCCGCGCCGGTCAGGTAGGCAGCCCGCTGCACGGCCGGGCGCTATGGGCTGCCTGCCTCGTCGGCAGGAAAGCCAATTACAAAACGCCAATTATCTCCGTACCTAGACATTTGCGCCCACTAGTTCATTGGTGAAAAATGATCCTCTAGGGGTGCTCTAGCTCCCCACAAATTATTGACAGAATGAGAAAACTCACCCTGTAGTCACTTATGACAGGGAAAATCAAACATAAGGACTAGGAGAATTTTTTATTTTTTTAATTTTTTTTTTTTTAAATGTTGGATTTTGCTTAAGTGTTTCACCTAAAAACTTCAAAGTCCAAAATCTCAGGAACTATTCGAGATAATCCAAAAAAAAAATATTGCTCAGTTATCAAGTACCTATAGTACTATCAACCTGCAAAATTGGAGTCCAATCAGAGTCATAGACACTTTGACCTGTGTTGGACTGGGAAAGAATTACCCTTATCTGGTCGTGTTCGGATCGTAGAAACACAGGCAAATTTCCCCAAGTGTCCATCATTAAGGACGGAAAGGAGAGAACGAGAAATATACAGGGTGTGCTTGAAGGACACAAAAATAAGACTTCTTCATTTTGGTGGTACACGTCCGGAAACTCACCAGTTCGGAGATACAGCCATTATTTTAATTAAATAATTGTTTGGGGGTCACAAAATTTACACTGTCGTGAACCGCTGAACTGATCGGAATCAAATTTTGTGGGGACACGACAAATGTCCCGACCTTTTCACACACACCACATTTACGGCATAACCTCCCTCAATTTAACTGTCTTAACCAAACAGGACCAACAAAAATCACCGGAAAAGTTACCTTTTTAAGTCGTCCGGAGACTGGCACGCTCCGCAGATGTGGTTTACATTCTGGCGCGGGTCGGCACCAACTGGTTGAGTTAAACGACTCCTGTTACGCCCACAAATCTGTTAAGCATTTTACCGATTTCAGGGTAGGGGTAAATATGGCGTTTTTTGAGCGGGCAATTTTTAGAATGGGAAACATGCTCTGAATGCTCTAACTCTGATACAATCTTCATCGGCAAAGAGTCGACCGGCAAAGAGTTGACTTCGTGTGACGGTCCCTGCTTACGCAGGGGGCTTTATGGCCACGTGAGCTCCGACGAGCTAGAGGGTCGGGGATTATTGACAGGGGTTAGGGGCCGTCATACTCAGGTGACTTTCTTATATCGTTTTTGGAGACATGGGTGCATGCGAAACCCCGGTGAGCCCACGGCGGGAGAAGTTGGTCACATTTTGATGGACATGATAGGTTTTCTCCAAAGGAAACCGAAGAAAATGCGCGTTGCACGGGGCGGCAATACCGTAACATGGAGCAACGACGCGGACGTGGATGCGGCTGAAATATGCTGTGCGGTAGGCTCCGAAATGTGAGGCCGTTATCTTCTGCCCTGCCCCTCGCCACCTCTTTCAGCAACCCACAGATTTTTTTATTTTTTTGGGGGAGGGGGGGATCAACACTTGATTGACATCAATGAAGGGCGGTAAAAATCAATTTTTACATCATTCAGACGTCTGTTTTAAAGAATTAGAGAGCACCTCTGAGCATTACAATTCGACAGGGGGATACAATAATCCTAGTATTATTGTACCTCAGGGATACAAAGCGCCTAGGCTAGAAGTATCCCCCCTCGGCTGGAGGAAGGGGAGGGGTGGATACAATGCGACTAGGCTAAATGTACCCCGGGATACAATTCTCCTAGACGTATTGTACCCCGGCTGCACGACTTCGGGCTCCACGCGAATTGTGCCCCGGGGTACATTGAGCCTAGGCTTATTGTATCCGACCCCGGTCGGCGGGGGATACTTCTCGCCTAGGCTTTTTGTATCCAGGGGGATGCATTGCGCCTAGGCAAGGTGTATCCCCCGCCGGCCGGAGGGGGGATACGAATAGCCTAGGCTCAATGTACCCCGGGGTACATTTCTCCTAGTCGCATTGTACCCGGGGTACAATTCGCCTGGTGCCTAGGTGCCGGGTACATTGAACCTAGTTGTGGTGTACCCCTGGGTACCATGCGCCTAGGCGAGGTGTATCCGGGGCATCATTTGCCGGGGGGGTGCACTTAGACGCCGACACCGGACAGTTCCTGGTGCAGTTCTCAGCAGTTCTCCCGGCTCTCTGTCATTGCGGGGACGTGTCAGGTCTTCTCGCCGCCATGGAGTATGAGCTAAAGCCGTGTTGTTAGCACGTGTTGTTATTCTGGGTTCAAGATGTCACAACCATCATCAAGCTCTAAGAACTCTGCGTCGCGCAAGCGGCAGTCGGTGAGTGCTTTCAAGTTTCATCCCGCTCACGAACCATTGCCTAGTGGAGGCGGTCAAAGACCCGGACGGATTTTGAGGTCCGGTCACCCAATGGGACTCGAACCACACTAACATGTGACCCCACCAACGGATTGCCTCCAAACGAGAAATCCATTGGTGGGGTTACCCGTTCGGTTCTCGTCCAGTTTATCGTAGCGACACTGAAGCTCAATCGGGTCTAGCCCACCCCCGCCTGTCCTCTGACCCGCTGTGCAGTCTCAGTCGCGGCTTCGTCGTTTTCGTCTATCTATGCAGAAGTCAAGTTAACCACAGCAAACTGATTCAGAGCACTGATGTTGTGGCTGCTATCTCTCTCGCACCTGTACAAGATATTGGCTATCTGTACCCCCCAGCCTTCCAGGGGCGGGATGAAGTGGAATTTTTGGAGAAATTTGAATGCAGGAAATGCCGCACTTACAGAGGTCGGGTGGCCCTAAGTCCTTGTGGCCACGCAAGGTATTGTACGACCAGTGTCAACAAGTTACGAACGGATGCCTTAAAGCTAAAGAGGCCATCAAAGAATCTATCAGAGGAATGCTATGACCTGATTGACGAATGGGTGCAACTCTTCAATGTTAAGGTGTAACTGTGCCTTTGGAGATTTAGAGAATTTTTGCCTCCGCTCTTATTTTTTTAATTTTTATGTGTAATGTTCTTTGACATGCTTCTCATGTCCTTAATGAATAGTTTCTTAATATTACTCAAGTCTCAAGTCTCAAGTACTCAAGTCAAGGTTACTTTGTCCTTGCTTACTATTGTCTGCAATTTGTGACGTGCTTTAATTTTTGACTAATTTTTCTGATCCTTTGTGTCAAAGTGTGATAAGAGGCTTTATGTCGACTCTCGAATTTTCTGATATTTAGTGTTGTGCTAAATAACAGGAATAGGGTTCTGCACAATTGCACCAGTAATAAATGCTTTGTTCATTGAAATACTGTTATGTTTTATTTATCCAAGCAAGGAAACTTTCATACACAGCCAAAAACTCAGTATAATTATTCTACACCACTAAAAGAAATAAAAGCGAAATGGAAGTGAATTGCTGATATGCACTCACAAGCAACATAGTTAATGAACCAAGGTAAATTACAAAGTGAACCAAGGTCATAAAACTTTAAACGGCTAGAAAAACCGTACCCCGACAGCGTGTCAGCCTATGTGCCGCAATCGAGGTATACAGTGAAACGGTACCCGTTTCGCCGCTTCCAGTTGTTTCCGCACTGCGCGGCGTCAGTTCATTAGGCGCGGTATCATTTTGGACGAAGGAGGGAAGTCGAAAGAAGTTGGGGTACTTTCGGTGGTATTTGAGCCTAGGGTTCCCAGGTGGTGTCGAGCAAATATCCGCCTCGATCACACTCCTGGCTGCCTCGAGCTCGAGTCCCGTGCGAACGAAAATCGAGCTTTCTTTCCAACGTCCTCTGAGACCGCTGGCATTACCGATATAGAACTTGCCACGCTTCTGGTCTGCTTGAATTCCACCTAGCGACATTGTCTTGGTTGAACTTGTTTTTGTTCCAGGTACAGAACTGAAGGCTGGGACTGGCGGTCGAAGTCATCGTTTGGATGGCTATTGAACGAGTCCATGCAGCCAGTACAGACGCATGGTAGGGTGTTTCAAAAAAAATAGATTTTTGAAAGTAGTCGATTTTCTGGTTTGTCAAGGTCCCAAATGATCCCCCACCAAGTTTGAGCGAAATCGGTTTATATTTCCCCGGTGCAATGCGCGAGAGAAAACTTTGAGCCGCCTGGGGTCACCCACCGCCTCGTGTCTTGCCGCCGCGACTGTGGCGCCATCTGAGATCGGAGCTCAGTGAAATGTGGTGGCAATATTCCTTGAGGCTGCTCCTACCTGCCTGCAAAGTTGGGTTTCAGACTCCATCTCACTTGACTATGCGACAGGGCCTAAAGTGCATTAAATTGTTTTTTGAGGGGGACGGGGGGAAGGGGAAGGACGTCGTCAAATTTGCATGTGGGCCACTTTAACTGGTGTGCCAGAGAGAGATATACCTGATCTGGACACTAACTGGTCCAAATCTTCGCAGGGAAACCAGGGAAAATAAGGAGAAACTGCCTGGGAGGTAGGCAATGTCAGTGACAAGTACTGCGGATTGCCTACCTCCCAGGCAGTTTCTCCTTATTTTCCCTGGTTTCCCTGCGAAGATTTGAACCAGCTAGTGTCCAGATCAGGTATATCTCTCTCTGGCACACCAGTTAAAGTGGCCCACATGCAAATTTGACGACGTCCTTCCCCTTCCCCCCGTCCCCCTCAAAAAACAATTTAATGCACTTCAGGCCCTGTCGCATAGTCAAGTGAGATGGAGTCTGAAACCCAACTTTGCAGGCATGTAGGAGCAGCCTCAAGGAATATTGCCACCACATTTCACTGAGCTCCGATCTCAGATGGCGCCACAGTCGCGGCGGCAAGACACGAGGCGGTGGGTGACCCCAGGCGGCTCAAAGTTTTCTCTCGCGCATTGCACCGGGGAAATGTAAACCGATTTCGCTCAAACTTGGTGGGGGATCATTTGGGACCTAGACAAACCAGAAAATCGACTACTTTCAAAAATCTATTTTTTTTGAAACACCCTACCCCTGGTTGAGCTTCGCAGTCAGATCTGTGATGCGCATCACACAGCTTACCTCGGTACGTATTTTGTGTCGATTTTGTCACTTTAATTTAATCACTTTTTTCCCCTTTTCATTTTCAATACAACCTTATGAGCCGTGCTCTTGTTGCCAATAACAGAGAGTCGCCTGTCGGGGGCCGTTTCTGATCCCAGCCCTTTCGCGCGACACGATCGCCTGATAGGTAGGCCATCCATCCCGTCCGCCGCGCGTCGAGGGTGAAGGTGTTGCCTACCCAACCCCTGCTGGAGGACCTGCTCAATCCCAGGATGGTCTGCTGCTCCTCCCGCAACGCCACTTCTCTGCGGTCATTGGGGCGCCGACAGGTAGAACGCCCCGCTGTGCCGCCGGGCCTGCTCGTCGCCTCGGAGGAGGACAACGAAACCCTGCTGCACGCCTTTACCAGGGAGGAGCTCCTGTAGGCCTTCGAGATGTCGCCCGGGAGGATGCAGCCCAGGCGGCGACGGCTTGACGGGCGAGTTTCTGGAACGTCACGGAGACCGACTTCGTGGTGGTGACGATGACGATCGCCATGCTGCAGCGCCGCCGCGTTGCACTGAGCCACACACTAGCGGCAACATGACGCGGATTCCCCACAGCGTCGCTAAGATTGGCGACATGCGGCCAATAACGCTCCTCAACGTCGTCGGGAAGGTGCTGTCGAGGGCCCTTGAGCACCGCCTGGACAACATTCGGGACAAGATGCTGGACGGCGTGCAGGTCCGCCCGGGGGCACCGCGCAACATTAGAGCGGTTCGTTTTTCCTTCATGTTCTATTTTTGGAGTTGGGTAACTTTCATTCGGTTCCGCTTTCCAAATGATGAATTTTGGCACCTCAGCCGGCAAAATCGGCCCAGCGGAAAAGGTCGCGGAAGGGGCTTAAGTGCGCCTTAACAGCCCTTAATGACTCAACGTCTAAGTATCGATGTAGGATCTTCGCCATATTGTAAATATAGTGATTTTGACGTCCAAGGGACAAAATTTTGACCGTTTTGCCGTATCTTTACTCCTTCAGGGCGACAAAGGCGAAAACGTGGTCAAAAATATTGTTTTGAGCTAAATAGGATGTTTTTGCAATGTTTTCGCTTTTTTCGCCCTGGCGAAGGTCCTACATCGATACTTAGACGTTGAGTCATTAAGGGCTGCTAAGGCGCACTTAAGCCCCTTTCGCGACCTTTTCCGCTGGGCCGATTTTGCCGGCTGAGGTGCCAAAATTCATCATTTGGAAAGCGGAACCGAATGAAAGTTACCCAACTCCAAAAATAGAACATGAAGGAAAAACGAACCGCTCTAGCGCAACATGCACGAGGCACTTCTTGACCTCCGCGACGCCGTGAACATCGTGGACCTGACCAACCGGCAGCGCGGCAGCAGAGTGTTTGGTTTCCGTGGACTTTGCGCAGCCGTTCCAGCCCATGGTGGCCAAGTGCACTGCAGCGCAGAACACAGACAGCCGACTGGAGCACCGTCTCCTCCAAGATGCTGCCGCTGCGCGTCAGGGGAGCGCTGTTCCGAGCAGTCCACACTGTAAGAAAAAACTACAGTAAATCCTGTAACGATTACACAGCTGTCACTGTAGTTCAGAGTACAGGATTTACTGTACTTTTTTACAGGATCTACTGTACTTTGTACGGGATTTATTGTGCAACAGGAGTGGAGTACGGAAAATACTGTACAAGGTACAGTAGATCATGTAGCCAGGTACAGTAAATCCTGTATTCTGAACTACAGTAAATCATGGCAAAAAAATTAACCAAGATTCACTGTGGATTTTTCGCACAGTGCACAACATCCTACTAACCGACGCCCGGCCCAAGGCCACCACAGGCCGAGGTCCTGCGGCGTTCGAGGACACCGTGCTTCACCGCACAGTGGGTCAGAAGACCGTTGAGGCGGCCAAAATTCTACACGCGTTTTGAGCTCCAGAGTCGCTAAATGGAACTCGAATCGAACGTGTGACCCCACCAATGGATTGCTCTCCAAACGAGGAATCCATTAGTGGGGTCACACGTTCGATTCGAGTCCCATTTAGCGACTCTAGAGCTCAAAACGCATCTAGAATTTTGGCCGCCCAAACGGTCTTCTGACCCACGGTGCACCGCCTCCTCACCTGCTAGCCAGCCTGGCGACGGTTGCCGAGTATGTCGGAGAACCGAGTCCACAACAAGCACCAGCTTACCACTTGGAAAATATGGGTTGTCTTTTAGATTGCTGCACTCTGTTTAGAACTGCTTATTTTATATTCTTATGTTGGGCAACCTATTTTATTTGTTATACCTTTATATAATGTATCACTGTTGTTCAACCTGTTCCTAGTAGTGCTGCCGTGAAGCTGGCATCGCCCAATATTGCACAATTAACCCGACATGTCCCAAAGAATTGAGCACAAATTGAGCAATCGATTGCACTATGCCATTTTAATTGTGCATGCTCCGAAAGTGTAAATAAAGCGCTCTCCAAATGGGTTATGCCAGAATCACGCCAGCAGCGCCCAGTCATGCACAATTAACGAGGCACGTGCCAAAAAATTGAGCACAAATTGAGCAACCGATTGCACTATGCCGTTTCAATTGTGCATCGATTTGAAGACCATATTCTAGCATACGAGGTTACTCACGTAACTACTACCAGCAGCGCCCAATCATGCCACATTTACGAGACCAGCGCCCAAAAATTGAGCACAAATTGTGCAACCGATTGCACGGTGCCGTTTCAATTGTGCATCGATTTGAAGACCATATTCCAGCATACGCGGTTACTCACGTAACTACTACCAGCAGCACCCAATCATGCCACATTATCGAGACCAGCGCCCAAAAATTGAGCACAAATTGTCCAACCGATTGCACGGTGCCGTTTTAATTGTGCATCGATTTGAAGACCATTTTCCAGCATACGCGGTTACTCACGTAACTACTACGAGCAGCGCCCAATCATGCCACATTATCGAGACCAGCGCCCAAAAATTGAGCACAAATTGTGCAACCGATTGCACGGTGCCGTTTCAATTGTGCATCGATTTCAAGTCCGTATCCCACCACATTCGTGTACACGAAACTACGACTACCAGCGCCTAATGACAGGCGTCATAAAATCAAAGCACCAATTGTGGGTTTGGCACAGCATTGCTAGTTTGTATCGCCGTCGCCTCTCCGCCTGGCTGTAGCGGAATGTGGACTGCAGGGTGGTGACCTCAGCTGCGTCACGAGGTCGACTGTTAACACGGAAGTTACCAGAGTCTGCCAACGAAGGTTATCCCAACGGTGTTTCGTTGAGTTTGTTTCTTTTCGCAGCGTTCCGTGGTCTCCTTGAAAAACTGTAAGGCATTTCACATTGTTTACGTTAAGAGTTGAAACTTCCGGTAGAGCCTCTCGTGTATCAGCAATACAAAGTAGGTGTACATTTTCCGTAGTACAGAAACTTTTACAGTGCCAGTGCAGGTGAGGTAGTACTTTTAACAACGAAACGACAAAATAAGTGGCGTCAAGCCCGTCGAAATGAGTTTGGGCATTCCACCACAACTCTTTATTTACCTGGACATTCTGGCCGACCAGATTATCGGACACACCCGGGCCCCTATACTTCGCACAGTACCTGTCGATATAAATGCACGGTTTGGCAGTAAGACCATTTTCCACTGCGAGCACCTTATTTACTTTGACTTAAACACGCGGTCGTTTGACACCCTCCAGATAGATATAAGGGACCACGCGGGGCGTTATCTCCCATTTTCACACGGAACATTGACCTTGCTAGTTCATTTCCGACAAGTGTCTTAGAAAAAATGGCTCGCAAAACCAAATCACCCACCACTACGTCACTCAGGCCGGCGGCGGTTTCGGTCAATTTTACGCGGGTAGTTCTAATCAGAAGGGGCACGGCATTGGTTCCTGGCTCGGCGGGCTCTTCCGGACGATCCTCCCTATTTTCCGCAGCGGCGCGTCTGCCGTGGGGAAGGAGGCGGCCCGGGCGGGTAGCGCTGTGCTGGCTGATGTCGCGAACGGGCAGAATTTCCGCGGTAGTCTAAACAAACGCACGGGGGAGGCTGCGGGCAACCTGGCCAATCAGGCCAAGCGAAAAGCCGACTCGATGGCTGGGTCTGGTGCTATAAAAAGGCGCAGGAAAGCCCCTAAGGCTCATAACGTTCCGAAGAGTCGAAAGAGAAAGACGGCCACTAGTTCGCGGAGCGAGTTCGCGAGCGTCAGCGAGCGGACTCAGCGGAGCGCCACTCAGCCCCTGTGACCTGTTCGTGTCCGTTCGAAGCCTTGTCCTGACCCCCTGTCCTGATCAATGCCACTCACGCCCTGTGACCTGTTCGTGTCCGTTCGAAGCCTTGTCCTGACCCCCTGTCCTGACCCTCTGTCCTGACCCCCTGTCCCGACCCCTGTCCTGACGCCCTGTCCTGACCCCCTGTCCTCACCCCTCTCCTGACCCTCTGTCCTGACCCACTGTCCTGACCCCCTGTCCTGACCCTCTGTCCTGACCCCCACCCCAAACACCCAAAAGCTCGTGTCCGTTCGAAGCCTTGTCCTGACCCCCTGTCCTGACCCTCTGTCCTGACCCCCTGTCCCGACCCCTGTCCTGACCCCCTGTCCTGACCCTCTGTCCTGACGCCCTGTCCTGACCCCCTGTCCTGACCCTCTGTCCTGACCCCCACCCCAAACACCCAAAAGCTCGTGTCCGTTCGAAGCCTTGTCCTGACCCCTCCTTGACCCCCTGTCCTGACCTTCTTTCCTGACGCCCTGTCCTAACCCCTGTCCTGACCTTCTGTCCTGACCCCCTCCCCAAACATCCAAAAGGTCGTGTTCGTTCGAAGCCTTGTCCTGACCCCCTGTCCTGACTCTCTCTCCTGAGCCCCTTCCCAAACACCCAAAAGCTCGTGTCCGTTCGAAGCCTTGTCCTGACCCCCTGTCCTGACACTCTGTCCTGACCCCCTGTCCTGACCCCCTCCCCAAACATACAAAAGCTCGTGTCCGTTCGAAGCCTTCTCCTGACTCCCTGTCCTGACCCTCTGTCCTGACCCTCTGTCCTGACGCCCTGTCCTAACCCCCTCTCCTTACCATCTGTCCTGATCCTTTCTCCTGACCCACTGTCCTGACCCCCTTCCCAAAAACCCAAAAGCTCGTGTCCGTTCGAAGCCTTGTCTTGACCCTCTCTTGACCCACTATCCTGACCCCCTCCCCAAACACCCAAAAGCTCGTGTTCGTTCGAAGCCTTGTCCTTTTCCTGACCCCCTGTCCTCACCCTCTGTCCTGACCCCCTGTCCTGACCCCCTGTCCTGACCCCCTGTTCTGACCCCTGTCCTGACCCTCTGTCCTGACCCCCTCCCCAAACACCCAAAAGCTAGCTTTCCAATCAGCAGCTCATGATTTATCCGCAATGATTGCAGTGAAGTCCAAGTTACTACCGTTTTTAATACAGATCCCTTCAAAAACAATACCCGTTAAAAAAATATTTTCTAGACACGTGTAATATTTCACACAACGATTACCACTAATCATCCCCTGTGACCTGTTCATGTCCGTTTGACGATTGTCCGTACGTATGTCCTGACCCTCACCTGAACTTTCTCCAAACCTTTTTTCGTAACCCTGTCCCCACCCTATAATCCCTGTCCTGACCCTATCTTAACCCTGTCCTCACCCCCTAGTCCAGACCCTATAAAAGCTCGTGTCCGTTTGAAGATTGTCCTGACCTCTGTCCTGACCCTGTCTTGACCCCCTAGTCCTGACCTGTCCCCACCCCATCATCCCTGTCCTGACCCTGTCTTGATCCTGTCCTCACCCCCTAGTCCAGACCCTATAAAAGCTCGTATTCGTTTGAAGATTGTCCTGACCTCTGTCCTGACCCTGTCTTGACCCCCTTGTCCTGACCTGTCCCCACCCCATAATCCCTCTCCTGACCCTGTATTAACCCTGTCCTCACCCCTTATTCTAGACCCTATAAAAGCTCGTGTCCGTTTGAAGATTGTCCTGACCTCTGTCCTGACCCTGTCTTGAACCCCTTTGTCCTGACCTGTCCCCTGTCCCCACCCCAAAATCCCTGTCCTGACCCTGTCTTAACTCTGTCCTCACCCCCTAGTCCAGACCCTATAAAAGCTCGTGTCCGTTTAAAGATTGTCCTGACCTCTGTCCTGACCCTGTCTTGACCCCTTTGTTCTGACCTTTCATCACCTTGTTTCCACACCAGCCTCTATCCTCGCCGGTTTTGCCTCGGGGCAAGAGCTGCGGCTGGTCCCAGCGGGTGGTGGGGGCGGCATCATGCGGGGGGAGCGCTGCGGCGGATACACATTTCTGCTGGATCCATCCCTACCCAGTCGACGCAGTGGACGAGGGGTTCCGCGTAGGCTCACATGCTGTTGGCAGTGGTTCTACTCCCATTGCCATTTTGCTTTTTTTTGTCGCGATAGTGTAAGATCTGTCACGATAGGGTAAGATATGTCGCGATAGGGTAAAATCTGTCACGATAGGGTAAGATCTGTCGCGATAGGGTAAGATCTGTCACGACCCCGTTAGGTTAAGATGGGTTAGGGTAGGTAAAGGTTAGGTAAAGATCTGTCACGATAGGGTAGGATCTGTCGCAATAGGGTAGGATCTGTCACGATAGGGTAAGATCTGTCGCGATAGGGTAAGATCTGTCACGACCCCGTTAGGTTAGGTTAGGATGGGTTAGGTTAGGTAAAGGTTAGGTTAGGTAAAGATCTGTCACGATAGGGTAGGATCTGTCGCGATAGGGTAGGATCTGTCGAGATATGGTAAGATCTGTCACGACACCGTTAGGTTAGTTTAGGATGGGTTAGCCCTGCTGGGACCAGACGCACCGCCTGCCCTGAGTCAGGTCTATCCTCACCCTGTCTGTAACCTGTCCTAACCTCATAGTCCAAACCCCAAAGAAGCTGGTGTCCGTTTGAAGATTGTCCTGACCTCTGTCCTGACCCTGGCTTGACCCCCTTGTCCTGACCTGACCCCTGTCCCCACCCCATAATTCCTATCCTGACCAGTAGTATGGGTAGCCCATTCGGACACATTTTTGGCTGGTGGCCCATTCGGACATGTCGCCATCTTGGGCGGGTGTAACCTAACTCAACCTAAGTGGCCCATTCGGACACGCCACCATCTTAGGCGAGTGTAACCTAACTCAACCTAAGTGGCCCATTCGGACATATCACCATCTTGAGTGAGCCTAACCCAACCTAAGTGGTACCTTATTCTAACACCCCGCCATCTTGGGCGGGTGTAACCCAGCACCTAATTTTTTTGGATTTTTTTTGGAATGTTTTGATATCTTGAACGAGCCTAACCCAAACCTAACCTACCCGCCATCTTGGCTGGGTCTAACCTATCCTAAGGTGGTGGCCCATCTGGACATTGTGTGACATTCTGACATCATCTTGAGCGAGGCTAACCTACCCTGGACCCGGGGGGGATTGTCACCTTGGTGGAGCCTAACCTAAGCAGGTCTGTACTTGTCCGCCGCGAGTGCCGGGAACGCGCTGTGTCGGGGGACCGTCCGGAAACGTGCCGCGCCGAGTCCGCGATCGTGACGCACCGGGAGTGCCGAGTCCGGGAACGCTCTGTGCCGCGCCGCGTTTGAATTTTGGCGCTGCCACGAGTATTGTGTAATTAAGCACACTCGCACTTAAGTTGTCTTTTTTAAGGGGCCTAACCAGCATCTCCCCTGCGCCGGGTGGGGGTCAGTAGAGGGGGGAGGGGGAATATGGGGGACGCCTGCTAGGTATGCAACCTATCGGGCAAGCCCGCATCTCCCGAAGCGCATAATCAGACGGATATCATTAACATTTTTATGGGTTTTCACTTTATAATTTTTTTGTGCATTTTTAGAAGATTTTTTTTTACAGGGTAGATTTAGTGTAGTGAGTTGAGGTATACCTCTAGCCAGAGTCCTACGCGCTTAGCATTGCGCACTGCACAGTATCTAGCTCTGTGGCGTTGACTTGTGACGTCATTCTGACAAGGTGCCCAGACGACAGGTAATTTTTTAAGGGCCGGGCATCCTAACTTCTCCACATTGTACACCTGCTTGGTAGGCAGGAGATACTGGAGAATTTTGGCCTTGTCACCACCCTTGACATACAGGACATCGTACTCCTTAGCCATCTCAAAGAGTGTGAGTGGCGCTCTCTCATAGGGCGAGAAGCCCGAATCCCAGGCAAGGCCGTGAAGGTGCTTCACCGTGTACCGATTTTGGCGCAGCTGCTTCTCTGGAATGTCTCCCTCAGGGTAAGGGGGGCAGAAGGTGGCCGATTTGTGAACGTAGGCCTGGTTATTATGTTCGAAGAAAGAGACTTCCTTCAGAACATATTCGTTCACCTTGCCCCGGAGGAGCTGGATGTCACAGATAGCGTAGGACATGTTGACTGTTCAGCGTCTGTCTGAAGAATGGATGCTCCGGTTGGTGAGCCACCTGCACTTATACCCGCCGCCGGCCGCAGCGCCAGCGCCGCGATTGCCCCCTATCGGAGAAAACACAAACTAGCCGTCAAAAAAGGGAAAAAAAAGAAGGCCTCGAGCCTCCCAAGAAGTCCTAATGCAGCACTAGGGCTGGGTCTTAGCAAGGGAGGAAAGGCAATGGGGAAGAAGGCCTCGAGCCTCCCGAGAAGTCCTTCGGAAAAGTCTTTGTGCTGTCTTGCAGCGCTACGGCTTGGTCAAAGCAAGGGAGGCAAGGCACTGGGGAAGAAGGCCTTACGCCTCTCCAGAAGAATATTCTGAATGCCTGTCCTTGGCGTTGAGCACCATGTACTTTTGCACCACTTATGCACCACTTATGCACTCCCTTAAATAATGTTTAGAAGAGTACATTTTCCTCTTTATTTTAGCGGGCCTGCTTGCAATCTCCCTGCGCTTTAATCACACTCACATCATTGTTTTTTTTGTTTTTCTATTTTAAACTTTTTTTGTTTTTTCATTTTTTAAAATTTTATAGTTGGTTTTTTTTTTATGTGAGTAAGCACTATCAAGCCTGTCTCATGGATTTAAAGATAGCTTCTTTGATCAAATTTTTATGGTAAGCCATCAGATCTAGTCTGATTGAGACTGGAAATGAAGCCCAGTAACATCTCAACGCACTACTTATCAAGTTGTCGGAATGGTCCCTAGAGAGTTGAACAATGGACTGAGGTGTCTTGTAATTACTTTTGACACAGAAATCTTGGCAGTGTGAAATTAAGTGCTGCCAATTAGACTTAGCGAGAATAGACATTTCTGTCAAATGCATAAAATGGTACTCCATATTTTCTTTCAGAGTAAAAATCATTTTCCAGCTGGACAAAGCAATGAAAATTTTAATGGGGGAGTCTTTTTTTTCCACGCACACAGTGGTGCATTTTTTATTGTCCTCTTTATTAATGGATAAGGTAATCTCACCAAAAGATAAGGGCTCGAGATGGGATCTATTTTCCAAAGCATTGAGAACATGCATATGAACTTCTCGTGACATCAACACATTCAACTCTGCAGGTGAGAGTCTGTGGTAAATACGATTACCATTTTTGTTGGTTTCGCCCAAAAGCAAAACAAAGGGGGCAAAATCAATGGATGCATCTAAACCAAGGCGGATTGTTTTGGAGCCATTCTTAGTGAGTGCAAAATCTCTTGGTATACACTGCAAGGGAAATTCAGAGGGACTTAAATTATTTTCGATGTTTACACGAATGGACAGAACTTTTGGTGTCTGATTGAGACCCAACTGTTCAATGGCCTCTGTGGCCATCATCTGGTTGTAGGCCTCATTGCAGATTTGATCGAGCACGTCTGATCCTGCACTTGAACTGGTGGACTCACTGCTTGAGTCTGAATCCGAACTGGAGACTGTGGGGAAGGGGGACATGGAGAAGTCCATAAGCAAGTCTTCAGGGATCTGGAGATGGGATGGGGGATGGGAGGGGGTCACGACGGGCACCTCAGCGGTGGCGGCCTGCTCGTTGGGCACCGTGACGGTGGCCTCGGGGACCTGCCGCACCAGAGGGAACTCCACGATGTCGACGGCCTCGGGGCTGTGGGGTGCACCCACTGTAGGCGCGTCGACGGGGATCTCGAGGGTCTTGGGGAGGGGCAGGAGCACGCCGGGGTTGCCGTCAAAGACGGCGCCACCAGGGGCGCCCTGCGCACCTCCCTCCATCACGAGGGTCTCGACGGGGGCGGGGAGCACTCCGACCACGCTGGGCTTGACGTCTAAGACGCCACCACCGAGGGCAGCCGGTGTGACTCCCTCCATCGTGGCGGGGAGCGCGCTGGTGTCACCAGGATTCGCTTCTCCCTCATTGAGGCCCAGCTCGGCCACCAAGTCGCGCAGGATCTGGCGCTTGGCGCGGGGCTTGAGGCTGAGGCTCTTGGCCACTCGCTTCACGGCTTGCTTGGGTGCAGGCATATTTAGTCTTGATAAAGACTTATTTCTTCTGAGCTGATGCTGCTGCTTCTGGGACTTCTTCTTGCTGCTGCGACGACTTGACTGCTCGACGCTTGACGAATGACTGTGCCGCTCTGGGATCGGGGGCCTCCTTTTATCCAGCCGCGGCGCGACGGTGGCGCGCCCTCACGGCCAAATTCGGAACCATTGAGTTTGGCTCGCGCATGCGCAGTGGTGGCGGCCGGAGCGCATTGCGCACGCCGCCTTACGGCCAAAGTGGAAACGGCACGACGGTGCTTTCCTATTGGCTAAAAATAATAATTTAGACCAATGACAGGGCAGCGCGGGGCCGCGGCGCGGCGAGTGTGCTCACTGCACACCACCGGCGCGACAAGTTTGAACATGAAATGAAGCCCTCGTGAGGAGACCGCAGGGCGGTGCGTTCCTATTGGCCAAAAATAATATTTTTAACCAATCAGAGCACAGCACGTCCAGTGCCGCACTGCAACGCCAGCGCCACTAGCGCACCCTTACGGACGAATTGGGAACTACCGCGCCAGGATAAATACGGCCGCCCCGGCCCCGAGAGGTCAGTTCATCGTCGAGTGTCGCAGAGTGAAGAAGTCCCAGAAGAGAGAAGAGTCCGAGAAGAAGAGTCGCAGCTAAGAAGAAAACTGTCTTTTTTAAGACATGGCAGCCTTGCCATCTGTCCTTCTGGACATCCTGGAGGAGTGGGAGCATGGGTGCTATTACAACCCGGAGCTCCTCGCCGAGGCCTACACCACGACCCTGTTGGTGCTCTTGGAGGCCAGCCCTGAGGATCAAGCCGACCCAAGGGTCATTCCCTTCCTCGAGGCCGGCTTTGAGGCTTACGTCCAGGAGCAGGATGGCTTCGATAGTCAGGCCGAGGTGACCCGCGACATGGCCTTGGCCATGGTCGGCGGGCACCGCGACGACGCCGCGCCCCGACGCCCCGCCAGCCCGTCCCACCCCGCCACCCCGCCGCCGCGGCCCGGCCCGTCCCGCCCGGCCACCCCGCCACGCTCCACCACTCCCCCGCGCCACGACGCCACGCCACCGCCCCGCCGCACACCCACGCAGGAGGGATTGCCTACCAACCCGGAGCCCTCCACCCGCACCCAGGGGAAGCGCGCCCGTTCGCGCACGCCCTCGCCGCCGTCCGACCCCGTGCCAGAGGAGCCCCAGCAGCCCACGCTGGAGGTTTTACAGTCCAGGGAGCGCCACCTTAAGCGTTTCAATACGACCTTTCGTGAGGAGGTCATGCAGATCGCTGGGTTGGGGGACACTTTGCCTTCCGAAGAAGTTATGGTGGGTCTATTTGACACCATGCTGGCTAGGCAGCGTGAAGCCGTAGAGGCGAAAGAGGATGACCGTGTCATTCTTGAAGTGCAAAATTCAGCAAATGACACGAACCCTCTGTGGTTCTCTATGAGGAGGGCTGACCAAATAAATGGTCAAATTATCTTAGATAAGTTGTCTAGGGTCCTCAATAGCAATGAATCCTTCATGTCACATGGTCAAATAAGAATCAGTTATGTTCACATTCCTACTCCTGAGGGGGGCGGAAGGCGTACAAACAGAATCGCCAATGAGTCCCTTGATCAATGGTTGTCGCGCAAAGTCGCCTCAAAAACCATTTTCTCCCCCTCAAATCAAGATGACTCCATGTGTTTGGCTAGGAGCATTGTCGTTGCAAAAGGAAAGGAGGGGATGCACACCCGAGCCTTTTCCCGCCTCCGACATCCTGATTCCATTCCTCAGCGCAAGGAGGCGATAAAACTGTGTGAGTTAGCCGGGATCGACCCACTGCAGCCGTGTGGCCTAGATGAGGTTCACAAAATGCAGCTGACTCTGCCAAATTATCGATTATGCGTCTTCACGGACAAGAAGGGAAAGGAGTGCGTGTACAAAGGAGAATATGTAGCTGGGCGTAAGAACATTTACCTTTTACTCCACAGTGCACATTTCAGTGCCATTTTATACCCCTGCCAAGCATTTGAAAATGAGTTTCTGTGCGAGAAATGCATTGAATTTTATAACCACAAGGGAGAACACCGCTGTGATGGTGCCTGCTGGCGTTGCTTTGGCGTGCACCCTCCCCATGACCCCACCCACCCCCTTAGACGTTGTCCAGACTGTGCTCACTCATTTTCGGGAGATGAGTGTTTCGACTTTCATATGACAGCGAAACTCCCTAACACTGACAGAACAAAATGTGAGGTATTCAGATTTTGTCTCCAATGTAAAAAAAGCTACAGCACTCTTAGGGGTCAAAGTCATGTATGTGGATTTGTACATTGCAAATACTGCAAACACTATGTCCCAGAAAATCACCTCTGTTACATGCAAGGGTGGGAAGGAAGAGAGAAGCTTGAAAAATGGCATTATTGCACTATTTACTATGACGTGGAGACGACCCAACATACGGAAATAGAGGGAAAACCGGGGGTGTTTGAACACCGTCCAAACCTGCTCGTGTCCCAGGCAGTTTGTGACGAATGTGAACATATTCCTCAAAATGATTATTTTTGTGTCAAGTGCAAGACCAGGCAACATGTTTTTCATAACCTGGATGACCCTAATCTGAGTGTCATGGGGCAGTTTATTGACTACTTGCAGAGCTTCCCCGCTAAAACCGAACTCCTTCTAGTTGCCCACAACAGCCGTTCCTTCGATGGAATTCTCATCCTACAAGAGCTAATAGCTAGAAAAATGAAGCCAGAGCTGGTCCTCCAGGGAGCAAAAATATTGTGCATGAAAATAAAAACCTGGAAATTTATC
Source organism: Stenchaetothrips biformis (assembly GCA_030522485.1). NCBI lineage: Eukaryota > Metazoa > Arthropoda > Insecta > Thysanoptera > Thripidae > Stenchaetothrips > Stenchaetothrips biformis. The sequence goes on from CM060086.1 coordinate 7,395,499, forward strand.
GATTCCCTTATGTTCCTCCCCATGCCACTTGCTTCCATGCCGAAGTCCTTTGACCTTAAAGAGCTGAAAAAGGGCTACTGGCCCTATCTAGCGAATATTCCCGCCTTTTATCAGTACGAAGGCCCTATGTTAGACCGTGAGTTGTATTGCGTTAGTGGTATGAAATCAAAAGCTGCTGACGATTTTAACAAATGGTATGATGAGCAAGTGGACAGAAACTTTGTATTTAACTTTAGAAAAGAGTTAGTTGAATATTGCATTTCTGACGTTACCATTTTAAGGCAGGCCTGTCGAGCGTTCCGTGACCTTTTTACACAGTCGGCTGGTTTTGACCCCATGTTCCATTGCATTACCCTCTCTTCCGCTTGCATGGGAGCCTACAGGAAAAACTTCCTCACTCCCAACACGATTGGTATTGTGCCCGCTGGCGGATACCACGGCAGGGGGAAGCAGAGCCACGCTGCCCTGCAATGGCTCGATTATGAAGCTCATAGAATAGGTCATAAAATTACAACTATTTACACGGACAGGGAATTCAAGGTGCTTGGAAGGCCAGTTGATGGTTATGTTGAGCTCCCACTCCAAGATGGAACCGTAGAGCGTCGCATCCTGCAATTTCACGGGGATTGGTGGCACGGATGTGTCAAGCACTATCCCGTAGATCCCAAAAAGAGTGACAACCGTTATGAGCAAACTGTGAGGCTCACTGAACTCTTTCGCAATGCAGGTTACACTGTAGTGGAAAAATGGGAGTGTGAATGGAAAGATGATCTTAAGAATAATCCTGAGGTAAAGGCATACTTTGAAGCACACCCTACAACCAGATCACCTCCACTAGACCTCAGAAAAGCACTCTGTGGTGGTCGCACCAGTGCTTTAAGGTGGTACTGTCAGGCAAATCTGGAAAAGGGCGAGAAAATAATGATGGTTGATGTCACATCTGAGTATCCGGATGCGAATTTAAGGGGTTGTTACCCAATAGGTCATCCCACTATCTACTTGGAGGGTGCCCCGAACATGCCCCCCATTGCAACCTGGAATGGGATTGTGAAATGCACTGTGCTCCCCCCAAGAGATCTGTTTTTACCCGTCCTCCCTTACAAATCCAATGGCAAACTGATGTTTCCTCTCTGTCGGTCCTGCGTTGAGGCAGAGAACACAGAATTGTGTCACCACGACGATCCTTCCGATAGACAACTTACGGGTGAGTGGTGCGCCCCAGAGCTGAAACTGGCAATGCAAAAGGGGTACATTTTAGTGTGTGTACATGAAATGTATCAATATCCCGCCACAATGCAGTACAACCCGAAAACTGGGGAGGACGGACTCCTGTCCGCTTATGTGAGACGATTCATGGCCCTGAAAATCCAGGCCAGCGGGTGGCCATCAGAATGTGACACTGAGGAGAAAAAAGAAAAGTATATGAGAGACGTAAAAGAGCATGATGGAATCACAATTGATCCCGCAAAAGTTTCTAAAAATCCTGCACTTAGAACTCTTGCAAAATTGATTCTAAATAGCTTCTGGGGGAAATTTGGCGAAAATACTTTACGTCCAAAATCCGAATTGGTGTATAATTATGCAGACTTGATGAAGCTTGTGACTGATCCATCTATTGAAATTAACGCCCTCGTCCCCCTGGGGGAAGAGTGTCTACAGGTTTCCTATAAACCTGTCTCAGATTCTGAAGAATCACTCCCCACCTCCTCCCTCGTGACAGCTAGTTTTACTACATGTCTCGGCCGCTTAAAACTGTACAACTATCTTCATATCGTAGGCGAACGAGCTCTTTACCACGATACAGATTCAGTGGCCTACATTTCCCGGCCGGGTGAACCAGACCTTCCACTTGGAACACATTTGGGTGATCTCACTGACCAGATCGCCGATGACTATGGTACGGGTTCCTTTATAACGGAATTCGTCGCTGGAGGTCCAAAGAACTACGCCTACAAAGTAGCCGTGGGTGGAGACCCACACAATATAAAGGTGTGTGTCAAAGTCAGGGGAATAAGTATTAACACTTCGTGTGATCAATTAGTGACATTTGACCAACTAAAATCCATGGTCATGGGAGAAGTAGACAAAACGACTGTCCCCATACCCCGGCAGATAGCCCGTCTCCCCACCTGGCAAATTGTCACGCGCCCCACAACGAAAAACTGGAAGGCCGTAAACAATAAACGCCGCCGCGTCGACATGACACGTACAGTGCCCTACGGGTACAATGCCTATGGAGATGCGGATGAGGACGACCAAGACGTCCTGGAGGCTATGGACCTCCTCATGGAGTAATTGAAGGAAACAGAAAAGAGCGCTCGGGAGTTAGCAAGCTGGCCCGTTAAAATCCAAAGAAAACGTGAATGAAACGCCTGGGAGGTAGACCGCAGTCTGACCCGCCAAGCACGCGTGTGCGCAGCGTTGCCTACCCACATGGCACGCTACCCTCCCCGCCCCCGCCCCGTCCTGCCCCTCCCGATGTATGTGTGTGTGTGTGTGTGGCCCTCCCCGCCCCGCCCAGTGTGTGCGAGAGAGAGAGCAGAGTGCCCTTGGTGGTGGCGTCTTTTGGCGTCAAGCCCGGCGTGCCCTGCGTGCTCTCTCTCCGTTGCCCTGCCGGTATAAAAGGTCGCACAGACGAGCTAGTGAGCTCAGTGATCATCTCGATGTCCAAGATGAAGTACGCCACGTGTGACCTGCAGCTCATGCACGGGAAGAAAGGAACCTATGTGGTCAAAGAGTTCTCGATATTCAAGGCTCATGCCACGGGAGAGTTCCATGCCACCACGACCTTCGGCCCGCCCTACAGTGCCAAAAAGCTGAAAAGAATAGACAGACATGCGAATGACTGGCTCACTGTAAGCTGTCACGGCCTGGAATGGGCGGAGGGCGAGCGGCCTTACTCCACACTGAGAAGCACTCTAGAGTGCATGACAGCGCGATACGGCGTGCTCTGTGTCAAAGGGGATGTAAAAACGAAACTTCTACAGTCCCTCCTCCCCGAAAAAAACGTTAAAGATTTGTTGGACTACAAAGTGCCACACCTAGACAAACTCCCCGTCCTCTCGGCCCACTGCCCCAATGTGATTCACGCCACCACACCGTATTACCAGTGTGCCGCCAAGAACGCACGGCGGCTCGGCCTATGGCTAGAGTTTTACCTCGCCAGTGAGACCCCCGCAAGCAGATCGGACGGACCAGCATGTCCTTAAACAGCATTAATACTACGAGACACCGGGTGCAGGGGAGATCCTGGCCAGGCCCATAACCTATAAAAGCCAAGGAGCAGTGTGACATGAACTCAGTCTTTGACATGGATCTCACGTTCCAACATCCCTGTACTGCCCTCATTGTGGGCGGAACTGGTGCTGGCAAGACTTTCTTTACGAAAAAACTGATTGAAAACAGAGAGGTTATGTTTGACACTGCCTTTGAAAAAATTATATTTTATTATTCAGAATGGCAGCCACTCTATGAAGAGCTTAAAGCTGTTGTTGATTTTCGGCAGGAACTGCCCATGTTGGACGATCACCCTTCAGGAGAAGGTCCGAAATTAGTGATAATTGATGATTTTTTGGACGAAATTAAATCTCATGGTAAGGAACTCCTTAAATTTTTCATAAAAGGGGCACATCATCGGAATTTGTCCATTTTCTTCCTCAGTCAAGCCCTCTTTCCCGATGGACTTAGACAAATTAGTTTAAACTCCCACTACATCGTTATCTTTAAGTCCTCAAGGGACTTGGCCCAAATAAGAACATTCTGCTTGCAAGTGGATCCCACACACTGGAAAGCCCTTCTTGAAGCGTACCAGGATGCCACACAGGCTGGTCACACCTACATCCTGTTTGATTTCAAACCAAAACAATTGGATCATCTCAGGATTCGAACCAAGATTTTTCCCGACGAGTCCTGTGTCATTTACATCCCCAAAGCAAAGTATAAAAGGGAGATGCTGGACGCCCACTAGATCATTTGCTTATGATGGCTCCTAGCGTCAAGACGCATAAAGCCGTTCTGCAAGTCCTCCAGTCTGCTAAACCCAATCTTCGTAAAGCTATTCTCGAGGCATCTGACAAGTCCATTATCTTTGCCATTTGTGAGATTGTAGACAATTTACTCCTGGGAAATATTCCACTCACCCTAGAGCAAAGAAAAAAACTCAGGGCTTATCGAAACATTTTGAGGCAACTAGCCCAAAAAGGTGAAGGTTGGAAAGCCAAGAAAAACCACTTGGTTCAACACGGAGGTTCTTTCCTCCCTTTCCTCCTCTCTGCCGTAGCCTCTGTGCTCCCTAGCCTCTTCAAATGAATCACGTTAAAAAAATGATTCTAGTTCCACACGAAAGTGTGGCTAGACTTCATGACACCCCCACTTCCTCCCCCAAAACACAGATGAATGCCCTAGACACTGAAATGGACTACATTTTACGAAAGCAATATGCTGATGATTCTGAAAAATGGAAAAAATACAATGAGGCGCTTCAACGCTACCTCCACTTTTCGCGAGAGTCAAATAAGCCCCTTTCCATTGCCATAGAACCCATGGCGGATGAAAAGATAGATGAGCAAAACACATCGTCTGCTCTTAGACAGCAGCTGGCTTCCGTTCTCCCAAAGACATATAAAGAGCAAGCACTGAGAATTCATGATTATTTAGCAGTGAGCGGTTCACCCGTCACGTGGGACGATAACGGTGTAGTCTCTCTCAAAGGAACAACTATTCCCCATTCTAATATTATCGATTTGATCTCTGATCTAACCCGTTTTCGAAAAAACTTTGAGCCTCAAGGAATCACCCACTTTATTCAAGCCCTAGCTGAACTTAATATTCCCCTAGAGTTGATAGGTAATGATAAGAGGAGATTAGCCATTCTCCAAGCCAAACAAAGCGGTGGTGGCATCATTTTACCCTCTCCCTCCCCTTCCCCCATAATCAAAAAAAGAAACACCAAAAAAATTAAACCCAAAATTAAGTGCACTAAAAAGACAGCCCCCCTAAAAAAACATGCCTGGAAAACTTGGTGAGGTTTTTCACGACCCCCAACACCCTGCTTCCTATAGTTCCGCCTGGAAACTCTGGCAGGCTACAGGCAAAAAGAAAGAAAAAGTAGACGATTATCTCCAGGGAGAAGATGCATACACTCTTCACAAACCCTACAGACGTAACTTCCCTCGTAACGTGACCTATGCAGATAACATAGACGAGTCTTGGCAAACTGATTTGACAGACTTAACGTCCCTTAAACAAGATAACCACAACCACACGTTTGTTTTGTGTGTCATAGACGTGTTTTCAAAATACGGTTGGGCGATTCCACTCAAAAACAAATCGGCTCCGTCCATTGTCAAAGGGTTTGAAACTTTGTTCATAATAACTCCTAGACGCCCCGTTCGCCTATTCAGTGATAATGGGAAGGAATACAAAAACAAGCAACTACAGCAGTTTTTGAAAAAGAATGATATCAAATATATTCACACAAACAACCCGGACATTAAATGCGCGGTGGTGGAACGTTGGCAAAAAACAATAAAATCAAAATTGTTCAGATACTTTACTGCAACTGAAAATTATTGCTATGTGGATGGTGCACTGGAAAAAATAGTGCATGCTTACAATCACACAAAACATCGGTCTATTAAAATGAGACCCGTGGATGTGACGGAAGACAAAGTTCTGGAGGTATATAATAACCTGTACCATGGAGTAAAGCTCACAAACAAAAAAACAAAGTTTAAAATAGGTGATCATGTCCGAATTAGCCGAGAGAAAAAAAAGTTCGAGAAGGGTTACACATGGAACTGGTCGGAGGAGATATTTAAAGTCATTCAGGTCATTCCTCATGCGCTGCCGGTGTACCGGCTGGAGGATCTCGATCACGATCCAATTGAGGGGACGTTTTATGAGATGGAGTTGCAGAAGGTCACGAAGCCCGAGGCCTTCAAAATCGCATATATAGTGCGATCCAAAGGAAAAAAGGACAGTCAGCAACACCTTGTCCATTGGAGAGGTTATCCTGAAAAAAGTCGTTCCTGGATTCTAGATTCAGATTTAGTCAAAAACATAGGAAAATAATGGATTTTTACGCACATTTGCCAAGCAATGGTAGCCCTGATGTCTATCCCCAAAACAAAACATCCCATTTCCAAATTGAGCTATCAAAGCGAATGGAGCTGCACGGCCAGTGGCAGGCCGCTCTCATTGAGCTGCATTACCCCAACACCATAGCCCAGGTGCTTGAAGGCGAAAACGAAATTACATTACTGACGCCGGACTCTGTTGACACAGTTTTCGTCAAACCTGGTTGCTTTCCCACTAGTGCCGATTTTCTTGGTGCTGTTAGCATTGCGGTGTCAGTCTTAAACAATGACATTGAAGGCGACCCGCCACTGTCAGAAACAGCTGACCATCGTGTCGAGTTTCGCCCCTTTCAGCCCGACAGAGCTGATATGAAGGTCCATTTCTCCCCCCGCCTTGCACTGCAGCTCGGATTGGACCACCATGGTCCCTACCCTGCAAACGAAAAAATTTTAGGGGTAAAGCCTGTGGAAATCAGTTTAGGGATCCCCTCACAGCTCTTCATTTACATGGATATTCTGGCCGACCAAATAATTGGTCACACAAGGGCCCCCATTCTCAGAACGGTCCCCGTAGATATAAATGCGCGGTTTGGCAGTATGACTATTTTCCACTGCGAGCACCCCATTTACTTCGACCTGAACACGCGCTCGTTCGACACGGTCCAGATAGATATAAGGGACCACGCGGGCCGATTCGTGCCATTCCAATTCGGAACGTCAACGTTGCTGGTTCACTTTAAACGGCTCTCGTAACAATGGCTCCACAAAATCACATTACAAATTATTATCTCGCACAGGCGGGTGGAGGCTCCGGACATTTTTATGCGGGGAGTTCCTTCCAAAAGGGTTACGGAATCGGTTCTTGGCTGGGCGGACTTTTCCGTACTGTTCTCCCGATTCTCCGTAGCGGCGCCGTGGCCGTCGGGAAAGAGGCAGCCCGGGCAGGCAGTCACGTCATGGCCGATGTTGCAAGCGGACAGAATTTCCGGGGTAGTTTGAACAAACGCGCGGGGGAGGCCGCGGCTACCCTGGCCAATAAGGCCAAACGGAAAGCCGACGAGATGGCAGGGTCCGGTGCTATAAAAAGGCCCCGCCGAGGACGCCCTCCCCATTCCGTCACTAAGACTCGAAAGGGTAACACCTCACAAAGTCCCGACTTTCTCACTCACTTAAAATAAAAAAAATGGCCTTCATGCACACGGCCTCATCAGAGTGTCTCCGCTCTGAATTGGACCTCTGGATGGTCCCTCCCACCCAAACTTCCCTTGAATCCACCCATTGGGTTCCTTACAAACCCCTGACCACCCTTGATGCCTCCAACACAGTCGAATTTTCCATACCTGGCGTTGGGCATGAATATCTTGACCCTGCACACACTCTTCTGTACATCAAAGCCAAAATTGTCAAGGCTGATGGTACAGACATCGTAGCAAACGATCAGAATGATGCAGTCCCCATCAATTACCCCCTACACGCTCTTTGGAGCCAAGTCGATGTGAGTCTCAATCAAAAGGTCATTAGTCATTCAAGCATGACCTACGCTTACAGAGCATACATTGAGTCCCTCATGAATTATGACGCCTCGGCCAAAAAGTCCCACATGACTCAACGCATGTGGTACGAGGACACCCCTGGCCACTTCGATTCTCTCGATGGTCAGCAAAACCTTGGACTGGCGTGGCGACGATCACGCACAGCAAACAGTCGTCAATTTGAATTAATGGGTCCCCTTCACATTGATTTCTTCAATCAAGACCATTTCTTGCTCAACAATGTGGAACTGAGAATCAAACTCATTCGAAACCGAGACGCCTTTACCCTCATGTCCACTGCTGGTACTGAGCGCATCAAACTTCTTGACGCTACCCTTTACGTCAGAAAAGTAGCCATTTCCCCCTCCATCATGCTGGCTCACGCTCAGGCCCTTGAAAAATCACCAGCCAAATACCCTGTGAATCGCGTTGACATCAAAACAGTCACCATCACTCAGGGACTCCGTGACAAAAATTTGGACAATCTGTTCATGAACCAACTCCCCCAAAGAATCATAATTGGCTTTGTAGATAATCGAGCCTTCAATGGCGATTACGCCCGAAACGGTTTTAATTTCCAACATTTTAATATCAATTACCTCAGCCTCATGGTTGATGGTCACCCCATCCCCTCCCAACCCCTTACCCCTGACTTTGTCAATGGACTGTACATGGAAAGCTACAACACCCTTTTCTGTGGAACAGGCATTCACTGGAAAGATGAAGGGAACAATATCAGTTACTCTGATTACCCAGGTGGGAACACACTCTTCTGTTTCGATTTGTCCCCCGACCTTTCGGCCAGCGAACCCCACTGGAATCTCCAGAAACAAGGCACTCTTCGTCTTGAGCTGAAGTTCGCAGTACCCCTTGCTCAACCTATAAATTGCATTGTATATGCCGAATTCCAAAATCTAATCGAGATTGACAAACATCGAAACGTCGTGGTCGATTACAACGTCTAAAAAATGGACGGACTTACACTAGATACACTCATGAAAAAAGATAAACATGTTGCCCCCTTATTTGAAGGCGTCTTTGCCTCAGACACACTCCCCCGACACTTACACAAACGCCCAGCTTTACTCATTGCCAACACAGACCCCATCACTAAACCTGGTCAGCACTGGGTTGCTTTTTACATCGGCAAAAATGGCGAAGGAGAGTACTGGGACTCCTACGGCATGCCTCCCCTTGTTCCCAACCACAAGAAATTTATTAACAGACTTTGTAAAAAATGGACATATAATCATACAAGTCTGCAGGCTATTGATTCAGAAGTGTGTGGCGAGTATTGCGTGCTGTTCTTGGTTCACAGAGCCCACGGCATCACACTACATCAATTTCTAAAAAGATTATTTACTACTGATCCAGAAAAAAACGATCAAGTTGTTCGAAAAGTTTTTAAACAGATGTTTGGACACCAAAAAACCTGTGTTCTACCTTCTGACACAAATGTGCAACAAAGTAGTAAACGAAAAAATTAAGTTTAATTAAAAAAAATTTAAAAGAAAACATTTTTACAAAAAAATTTCAACAAAAAAATTTAACAAAAAAAAATTTAAAAGAAAAAAATTTTAACAAAAGAAAATTAAAAGAAAAAAAGTTTTAACAAAAAAAATTTAAAAGAAAAAAATTTAACAAAAAAATTTAAAACAAAAAAATTTTAACAAAAAAATTTTAAAACAAAAAATTTTAACAAAAAAATGTAAAAGAAAAAAATCTTTACAAAAAATTATAAAAGAAAAAACATTAAAGAAAACGGGAATTTTTTTATGGTGTGTGTGGTATCCCTGCTTATTTCCGGGCGGTGACGTCACACGGCGCATGCGCGACACCTAGTTCGAAATTTGGCCGTCAGGGAGCGCTAGTGGCGCTGGCGCTGCGGCATAAAAGGGCGAGCACTCCAGTCACACGTATCATTACGCGTCCGTCAGTCGTCACGATGGAATCGCTCCGCTTCATGCTCAACTACTGGAACCAGAAGGAACTGGTCGCCTCGCAAGCTAAAGATTCAGTCCAGATCTGGAAAAGAGGTCTTCTCCAAGACGAGTACAGTCTTGATGAGATAGAGGAGTTCTACCTGGAGAAGGAGTGGCTGGTCCCCAAAATAACCGCCCACCTCTCAGGAAAAACTCAAGAACATCTTGGTCGATATGACCGTATGCAGTCCCACTTGATTCATTACATTATGCTGCGCGATAAGCCCTTCATCCTCATTGAGAGGGATGGCAATTTCATGGAGGTGGAAGGTGTCCCCCAATTCTCCCAGACCTATCTAGGGCTCACGGCATGGACTTCAATCCTCAAACTAGGTATGACCGTGTTTGAAGTTTTCGCCACCCCAGACGATTTACTAGAGTGCTGCTAAAGTCCCACTGTCTCCACCCCCTCTACTGACCCCCACCCGGCGCAGGGGAGATGCTGGTTAGGCCCCTTAAAAAAGACAACTTAAGTGCGAGTGTGCTTAATTACACAATACTCGTGGCAGCGCCAAAATTCAAACGCGGCGCGGCACAGAGCGTTCCCGGACTCGGCACTCCCGGTGCGTCACGATCGCGGACTCGGCGCGGCACGTTTCCGGACGGTCCCCCGACACAGCGCGTTCCCGGCACTCGCGGCGGACAAGTACAGACCTGCTTAGGTTAGGCTCCACCAAGGTGACAATCCCCCCCGGGTCCAGGGTAGGTTAGCCTCGCTCAAGATGATGTCAGAATGTCACACAATGTCCAGATGGGCCACCACCTTAGGATAGGTTAGACCCAGCCAAGATGGCGGGTAGGTTAGGTTTGGGTTAGGCTCGTTCAAGATATCAAAACATTCCAAAAAAAATCCAAAAAAATTAGGTGCTGGGTTACACCCGCCCAAGATGGCGGGGTGTTAGAATAAGGTACCACTTAGGTTGGGTTAGGCTCACTCAAGATGGTGATATGTCCGAATGGGCCACTTAGGTTGAGTTAGGTTACACTCGCCTAAGATGGTGGCGTGTCCGAATGGGCCACTTAGGTTGAGTTAGGTTACACCCGCCCAAGATGGCGACATGTCCGAATGGGCCACCAGCCAAAAATGTGTCCGAATGGGCTACCCATACTACTCTGACCCTGTCTTAACCCTGTCCTCACCCCCTAGTCCAGACCCTATTTAAGCTCGTGTCCGTTTGAAGATTGTCCTGAGTCTGTCCTGACCCTGTCTTGACCCCCTTGTCCTGACCTTTCCACTGTCCCCACCCCATAATCCCTCTCCTGACCCTGTCTTAACCCTGTCCTCACCCCCTAGTCCAGACCCTATAAAAGCTCGTGTCCGTTTGAAGATTGTCCTGACCCTTCCTTGACCCCCTTGTCCTGACCTATCAGCACCGTGTCCCCACACCAATTCCTATCCTCTCCCTGTCTTTAACCTGTCCTAACCCCATAGTCCAAATATGGCTTTTCTGTTTTGGATGTAAATGAAAAGTTAAAAATTGCTGGACCATCTGCTTTGAATAGCGTTGACAAAGTTCACTTAACAAAGGTTGGAGTAGATATTGTAAGACAGGCTATTATAAAATTTCTCTCAGCTATTTCCTTCTTACAGTTTAAACTATTAGTATAAAGTCAACAAATGAAACTATTTACTGCTACATTGCATACCAGACAAATCGTACATATAGTTCACTAATTTGAACAAAACTCATATGACAATGTTATAATAAATATTTTTGGAAAACTAAACCTTACAATTATTTTTGCACAAAATACTGCTCGGATACTCTACATTTTATCTGGTTTCGAAAACAGCAGGTCTGCATTAATGTCCTATTTCGCTGTCGAACATGTTGGCCATGATTCTACACAAAGTATTTCATAAACCCAACAAATAAAGCTAGCGAGCGAACGAGCGACGCGAACGTAAATTTTCGGTTAACATTAAGCTTGACACCACAAACCAACATGTAGCTTAAATAAAAATAAAAAAAAATTGACGTTTGCCCGCGATTCGCCGGTTTCCGGCTGTCTAGTGTAGATTACTTTACTTAGAAAAAAAAAATGGCATTCATGCATGCTGCTTCTTTGGAGTGCCTCCGATCTGAATTGGATCTGTGGATCATTCCGCCCACTCAGACCGCACTTGAATCGACTCACTGGGTTCCTTACAAACCCTTGACCACATTGGATGCGTCAAACACAGTCGAATTTTCCATACCTGGCGTGGGTCATGAGTACATTGACCCCGCCCACACCCTTCTGTACATTAAAGCCAAAATTGTTAAGGCTAATGGTACAGACATTGTAGGAAACGATCGTAATGATGCAGCCCCAATTAATTACCCCCTCCACGCCCTGTGGAGTCAAGTGGATGTGTGTCTCAATCAAAAAGTCATTAGTCATTCAAGCATGACCTATGCTTACAGAGCTTACATAGAATCCCTCATGAATTATGACGCCTCGGCTAAATAGTCCCACATGACACAGCGCATGTGGTACGAGGAAACCCCTAACCATTTCGATTCTCTCGAAAGCGCTCAAAACCTAGGACTGGCATGGCGACGATCACGCACATCAAACAGTCGGCAATTTGAGTTGATGGGTCCCCTTCACATTGATTTCTTCAATCAGGATCATTTCCTCTTGAATAATGTGGAGCTCAGAATCAAGCTTACGCGAAACCGTGACGCCTTCACCCTCATGTCCACTGCTGGTACAGAGCGCATCAAACTTTTGGATGCGACTCTCTATGTCCGTAAAGTAGTGGTTTCGCCCACTGTGCTGCTCGGCCACGCACAGGCTCTTGAAAAGTCTCCTGCCAAATATCCAGTGAATCGAGTTGACATTAAAACAGTCACGATAACACAGGGGCTGCGAGACAAAAATTTGGACAACCTTTTCATGAACCAACTCCTTCAAGGAATTATTATTGGTTTTGTTGATACACTGGTGGAACAAAGGCATTAAAATTATGCCCTTAAAGGGCGTTAACGATTTACGCCCTTAAAGGGCATAAATCGTTAATGCCTTTAGGAAGGGCATTAAAATTTTGCTTGAAATTCCTATACCATTTACGCCCTTTCGAAGGGCATAAATGAATTATGCCCTTGCAAGGGCGTAAAAGAGTATTTATGCCCTAAAGGGCGTAATTTTTATGCCTTTGTTTTACCAGTGTAATCACGCCTTTATGGCGATTATGCCCGGAACGGTTTCAATTTCCAACATTTTAATTTGAATTACATGAGTCTTATGGTCGACGGCCACCCTGTCCCATCACAGCCCCTCACATGGAATGTACATGGAATGCTACAACACCCTTTTCCGTGGAACAGGAATACATTGGAAAGATGAAGGTAACAATATCAGTTACTCCGATTACCCTGGAGGAAACACTCTGTTCTGTTTCGATCTGTCCCCTGACCTGTCGGCCAGCGAACCTCACTGGAATCTCCAGAAGCAAGGCACTCTTCGTCTAGAGTTGAAGTTTGCAACAGCCCTTGCTCAACCTATAAATTGCATTGAATATGCGGAATTTCAGAATCTGATTGAGATCGATAAACATCGAAACGTGGTTGTCGATTACAACGTCTAAAGAATAAAAGAAAAACAAAAAAAAACAAACAAAAAATTAAGGATGGGCTTTCCCTAGATTCGCTCATGAGAAAAGATAAACATGTGGCACCTATGTACGAAGGCGTGTTTGCCTCAGACACATTACCACATCGCCTACACAAACGCCCCGCCTTACTGATTGCCAACACGGACCCTATCACAAAACCAGGCCAGCACTGGGTTGCTTTCTACATTGGCAAGCACGGCGAGGGTGAATTCTGGGACTCCTATGGCATGCCGCCTATTGTCCCAAATCACCGAAAGTTTCTCGACCGACTTTGTAAAAAGCAGGGCCCGGTAACTTAACAAAACACCGTTACGTTATTTTTTACAAGGTGTACCAGGGCATTTTGTTACCACACTAGTTACGTTACAAATCAGTGTAACGAACCGCGCTTCTCAAATTACCGTTATAAAACTTTAGAACGTCTTAAGTGTTATTCTAGTATTGTTACAATGGTAACGTTACCGAAAAAGAGACACGGTGTAACGGTGCTCAAGTTGTAACGAAACGTATACTGCAAACATCAAGTGTTACGATTGTAATCGTTCCGCTCCAAGTAACTCAATCGCGGTTCCAGTTCCAGTCCCGTTACAATTACGTCACAGACTGTTGGAACGGCATTCCCTGTTCCGTGGTCGGAACGGTTCTGAGGTAGAGAGTGGTTCCAGTTCCCAACCTCTGTAACTAGTGGCGTAACGTAAAAATGTAACGGTACTACACGCGGTGTCCTGATTGAGGCGGGTTGCCTAAAAGTGCCGGACTGTTTCTCCACGCTTCATTTTAATTTTTTTCTATTAAGGTTGAGAAGTTTTGTCGGCCGCGTCGGCCCTGGCCCTGCCCCCACGGTAAAAACGGTTCCCGGTTTTCCCAGGAAGCCTGTAGAAAAGACATAGGCGATTTCCAGGGAGTTCCTGGGAAAACCAGGAACCGTTTTTACCGCCCTTTCGCTGCCTCAATTTCCAGCCCAAGCCGGGACCTGGGCTAATTCTCAACGTCCTGGTTCCTGGTCTCCGCTGGCCAAAAATGAGTTGGGATTCTCACGGAACCCTCACGCTCACGGGTCGCACGTAGAGGCAGCCTCTAGAGAAAAGCATGGAGAGCAAAGCGTGGTCAAGGTCAAAACAGCACCGCCGCCAGGACGCACCAGCAGCCCCACGCTACAATTCGCCAGCCACTACCACCAGCCAGCCACCAGCGCAGCGCCGCCAGTAGCAGCGCCGGCAGCCGGCTGGGGTCCTTTTTAAACTTCCCGCTGTTGCGGCCGGGGAAAGTGCGAGGTTGCCAAGTTGAAGTTGTCGCGTGCGCGGTGCGAAGGCGGCGTGTTGGCAGCAGCGCTGTCGGATGTTGGATGCACATATTTCGCCGCCTCTTTTTCGGTGTTGTTTATAATCTACCAACAATAATCTGAGTCTACGGCTACATCCACTTGTACTCCAGTACGATAAACAAAACGAGGGGGAAATCACTCTTAAAACCTGTGACCCGACTATTACGTCTATAACGCTCTATTACGCCTCAAAATTTTAGGAATTTAGCCGAAAACAGACCAAAAAACCCCTAAAATAGATCAAATTTGAAACATTTCGGCTATTACGCTACTATTACGCACACTATTACGCGTGCTATTACGGACAGAGTGACCCGACTATTACGCGAGTGCTTTCCCCCTCTAACAAAACACTGGCACCCACAGCCATCTCAACCTGAAATCGCGACACAGCAGAAAACAACGCTTTTACTTTGTTGTTTATGGTTTGGTTTATCTGTGGCAAGTTTCCATGACGACTCTCAGATTTCTCAACTTCTATTCAGTCTGTATTAACTGCATTGAGTTTGGTAATAATTTACTTTTGCATATTCCATCATAAGCCCCTTTTTAGTGGCATTTTCGCAAATGAGCGAGCGATGATATTCCTTTTGTGATGAATGTAAAAGGTGAGAAGGCTAAACTAGCGTTCAAAGAGTAAGACAGGTTTAAGACAGGTTATGTCAGAGCTATCCTACAGGGGAATTATTTTTGATGCAAATGATTCATTCTGTTTAACTGTGGACGTAAGCACTATCATTTGGAGATTTTCAAAACCTTCATTATCCAGGGTAAGTCATTTTAAGTTATAGTTTTAACTTTTAAAGATTTATAAATCAGTCAATTCATGTTTCACATAATAACGAACAATAATATTGAAAGCAAAATCATATAATATAATAAACTATGTGATGCATTACGTAAAGACAAATAAGATACTTAATTCATAAGTAATGAACATTTTTTATGTTACAGGGAAACAAAACAGCACGGAGCTCCAACCTCAGAACTGCCCATGTTGATAGAAGAGTTGCTGCCTCTTGGTGTCTCGGTTTCTGATTCTTCCTCAAAATCCATGTCATCCGAAGTAACTGCCTCGATGAGAAGTAGGATGTCTTCTTTGACAAGGTGAGAGTTGCTGTGGATCAGCACTAAGTCTTCAGTCATTTGTTGGGACAAGCCACTGCGTAAATAATGCAGTATGAATTTCAAGGCAGAAAAAAGCCTCTTCACACTGACTTGAGTTGCTGGTATTGCATGCAAAATAATTGCCATCAAATACAGTTCAGGCCACGCTATTTTCTTGCCTTCCCACCATTTCAAGATAGAAGTTTTCCTGTCTTTTATTCTGGGGGTTTCACGATAGTAGGCTTCCAGTCGGCTTGTAATATCAAAGCGGCTATTTGTGGCTGAGGTTGATGCGGCTCTCTGAGCATCTTTGGCACTCAACATAGCCTCGATTTTATCGACATCATCTTCAGTAGGGGGCACCTCCTCGTCCACCTCTTCTCTTCCTTCTGTTTCTGATGGATGTTTCAACTTTTCCAGCCGCACCCACAGCTTCCGGAGGAACAATTTGGCCGCCACTACTTCTGACTCATCCAAACAAGAAAAGTATCTTGGATCAAGAAATATTGTTGCCACAAATCCAGGGTATTCAAAGAGAGATGGAGCCTTTTCTTGACCAGCGAGATTGCTTCTTCCTGTATAAACTTGGCATCTTTCCCTTTCACACATTTTCTCCTCAATTAAACGTGAGAGAGGTGAGTCAATTTTTTTGAGTTTCAATTTACACTCCAACCATATGCCATACATGTCTCCTAGTGTAAGTTGTTCTCCTTGCAGCGCTTTTGTTGCAGTCATTGCAGGTTCCAGAGACTCAATAAGCTTCAGAACTCCATCCCACTCTCCAGCCGTAAACAGATCTTCATCTTCAATGAAAGTTTCAATGCGCTTGAGGGACATCAACATATTATAAGAGGTATTCCACCTGGTGGCATTGTCAAGAACTGGTATTGGGAAATGCAACTTCTTAATTTTTTCCCTGTAATTTTCATTTCTTAATTTCTTGGCTACCTCTCTTGCTTTTTTGAGGATTTCTAATTCTTCTGGTGATTTCTTCAGGGCATCATCCATAACTGCTAATTGCAATGTATGAGCAGCACACTTCACACTTGACAGCTGCTGGCGCTCACCATAGGTACAAGTCCAGGTCCATCTGATCTTCATCACACAATGCTTGCTGTTCGACCTGTTCCTCTTTCAACAAATCTGCTGCTCTGAGCATGTTGGCTCCATTATCTCAAGTAAAGGTTAGAATGTTTGATACATCAATGCCGAACTCTTTTAGAATGTCCATGATTTCATTTTTCAAATTTTCTGCCGTTTGTCTTACATGCAATTCCCTTACTGCAAGGGTCCTGAGCTGTGTCACACCATATCATGAAAAATAAAAAAAATAAAAACTCATAAAATAATCTCTAAAACCAATAAAAATATACGAGACACTGGAGACCGGGGAGCTAGTCAGGCCCCAAAACAAAAAAACAATCAAATTATTTCTGCTAATGAGCGCCTGGTAGGGTAGGCAACCCTTCGTGTACCCCACCCCTGCCTGGAGAGAGGGCTCTGCTTTGTGCTGCCATCTAGTCGAGCCGGGGTGCAAACACCCACAACCCTTTTGCTAACAGCTGCAGACACATAAAAGATTAAAAAAAGACATCAATGGAGGAATCCACTGAGTGATAGATTGAAGGAAGTGACATTCAGATGCGAGGGAAAATAGATACGCCATTAGGGACAAAGATCATCTAAGTTTCATTGTTTGTAAATAGAAGAACATAACCCCTGAACATGTCAATAAACATCACTTCATGTTTTTGACATCATCTCTTGTGATTTCTATTATCAAATGATTGCTTTATTTATTCTACATTCAAAATATCTTATGTTTGTGTGTGTGTGTGTGTGTGTGTGTGTGTGTGGTTTTGTTTCTTCATAGTGTTCAACTAAAAGAAGTGCATTGACTTTCAAGTGACTCGAGCAATCCGACGAGCTTGCAGGATAAATTGTCTAGTCTATTTTCTATTTGTGTGTTCTCAGAGTGAAACTAACTGTTGTGTGAGTAAGTCTGAGTCAGTTTAGCATGAAATTAAGATAGAGAGATAAAGCATTCTGAAAAAGAAGTTAACATTTTAGCCAAGTTAGTGTACAGCCTAATTTCAAACTTTTTCAACTAAATTCAAAAAATTTCACACTTAATTCATGCAGGAGAAGCTTTGGTTTAGTTCAGAGCTACTCTCTCGACCAAGTTTCATAGAAAAATATACACCATTCTAACATTTTATCTGGTTTCCTTCTTAACAAGATCTCCGTCTGATATGTTACCGCAGTTACTTTTTAACTTTTTTCTACTAAGAATTAAAAAATCTGACCAAATTCCTGCAGGAGAAGCTTTGGCCAAGTATAGTCTCAGTGTACACTAAAGATTTTTCACCAGAATGAAGACAAAATAGTGCAGTACATGTCAGACGAAACTTTGAGAAGTTTCCGAGGCTGAGGCATATCTTGAAATCTTAATAACTTTTGACAGAATTCTCCTTGACACTCAGGCCTAGTCTTAAATCAAAGAGTGAGTCATGCTTGCATGAATTTAGGATATAAACACCAAGCATTCAGATAAATTAGTCGAGTTTGTAACCAAAATAGTGTACTATAGAAAAATGAAAGTTTTTTAAGTAAATTCAATAGAGAACTGACTCCATTTCAATCAGAGAGGCTTTGCTTTAGGTCAGACTAAGTGTATAAGGAAAATCTTCAATGAGAATGGAACAGGACTTGTTCAGAAAATGTCACTCGTTACTCAAGGACCAACTTCGAAAGTGACTCGACTACAAGGTGTACGTTTGCAAAGTGATAGAAGGGAGAAAGTATGAACACAGATTAAACAACAAGGCCCAACAATTTAATAAAAAAAAGTAAAAAAAAACATGATTACAATAAAAAAAATTGGTTAGATAAGATTGGTGGGCAGAGTAAAAAATCACAGTCATGATTAGGTTCACACGATACTAACACAAGCACACAAGAATCACAGTAGGAAAATCACAGAAAAATCATAAAAAAAGTCAGCACACCCCCGCTGACGGAGGCGGTGGTGGAGGAGGTTTGGGGGCCATCGCATTCCATTTCCTTACACAGGGGTCATTGATCCAAACGCGGTTGGGGTATGGGCGGCGACGGCCGCGCCCCACCCTCCCCTCCCCCCGCCCTCTCCACACAGGATGGTCAGCTGGATTCTGCAACAACAGAGACACAAGAACTCAGTACACAGTCAGAAAAATAATAAGAACGACAAAGTCTTGCAGAGATAATACTTACGAGGCGCAACCTGTAGGGAGGCAAATTGAGGACAGGCATAGACAGCTCAGCCCCTCTCTTGTTGTTGAGCACCTCACGAAGGTCAGGCAGTTGTTGATGTCCCAAGTTCATGTCAAGCCCTAATGGGTTCTTTGACCCAAAGTTAGGTGGAATGTCAATGGCATTCTGTGGACAAACATAAACGATAAGCAACGACAGACAGCCTTACTGTCACTAGCATGAACGAAGGAAAAAAATGCTTACATCATCCACGCTCAATACCTCCCCCTCCTCCAGGCTGGTGGAGGAGTTGTCAGAGGAGGAGCTGGTGGAGGAAGCGCTGCTGCAGGTCAAGTCACTGTTAGAGTCCTGTGAACAGGTGAACATTTCTATAAGTACAGAGGAAGTGGCGGCATGCAGGGGCTGCAACGCGGCGGGAGCGCGGCGGGGCAGGGCGCGCAGCAAGGCTGGGACACTGCCACGACGTCATGCAAGGGCTGCGGCGCAGCGCAGCGTGGCGCGGCAGGGGACTACGACACCAGCAGGCAGATTCCGCACACTAGGACCCCCTCGCTCGTTGCGTGGAGGGGAGGGTGAGAGGGGGCCTGCTCTGGGCCTGCTCTGCCCAGCCTGCTCCGCCGCGTCGGCTCGGGCCGCTCACGGATCGGGCTCGTTGCTCGGGGAGGACTCGGGCGCTTCGGTTGGCTGCGGGACCTTCGCGAGGTGAAGGAGTGGGGGAGAGTGAAGCGGAAACGATGCTGTTTTGTTTTGTGTCGTTCGTTGCGGTTGGAAGATAAGAGTGGTTTAGGCAGGCGTTTTCATTCCATTTCCGAGCAATCCGTGCATAATGGGTAAGATTTTACTGAAAGTAATCATGAAATACGCTTTGCTGTGCTTGCATTCCTTTACGGCACTTTACGTTATCGTACGAACAACAGTGGTGTGTTGATTTGCACATGTTATGGAGTCGCTACTCAAACGCCTCGCCCCGCGTCGCATAGTTGCATGGATCGTCTTTAATATCGAATTCGTGCATCCTAATCTAAAACCTCGTGCTTCCCGGACCCGCTCGAACTTGCTGATAATCCCCCTTGTCGGCGGGTTGACGATTCATTCGACACGCGTCACATATAACCTTGCTTGCAAATGGAGCCGAAAAGTATAAGATACATGATGGCATGTTATTTGTTTCAGTTTCGGAGGAGAAATGGATGCTCCTTTTGGACCACCTTGCGCATGATGAGGAGCTGCTTACGGGCCGTTTCCTGCAGCCGAATGGAGTTGTCAGAGTTCCTCGAAAGTGGAGTCAATTGGCAACAGTTTTGAATGCAATCGAACCTTGCTCAAATAAGTCCGGGGAAGACTGGAATAATGTAAGTTTGCCCTACCAAATTAATTTTGAATTCTGTTATGTCGATATCCATTATTTCTTAATTTCATTGTATGTTTAGGCATGGGTGAAACTTCGCTCAAGGGCTAGGAATGCCTACCGTCTGAGGATGCAGTACATGCGTGGAACAGGTGGAGGGCCAGCACCAGAAGTCGTTGGCTTGAACCTCAGCAGAGTTTATCAGCGTGTCATTGAGTTGACTGGGACAACTGCAGCTGTTGGTACCGCATGTCCAAATCCATTACAGGTATTACCATTGCACTATGGTGAAATTGATTGTTCGACTGTTCCATATCATTTTGACCAGGAATCTTAGTTGCAGCTAAACGCTGCATTCCATGCTGTTCCACGCCCTCCTCCACTGAGAGCCATCCATCGTGGTCCTATCCAACCCTTTTCTGCTGAGGAGCCTGCTTTAAGGATGAATTTTCACCGTGTTGTTGTTGGTTCTGGTGTTGCGCAGCCACCCCCAAACTCATCCACTGAACTCTACATGGAACCTGCCCAAGGTTCTGCTAGACGGTCTGTCAAACTTTCTGTTAAGCAGCCTGTCCATCACACTATCAGTTCATTTGTTTCTATCAAACCTGCTAATAAGAATGCTCCTGAGCAGCCTTTCGACATTGAAGCAAAAATCAGTAATTTCATTACTTTGTTAGATGAAAAGACTGCTATCATGAGGTCCATCCTGTAAGAGTTGTTTTTAAGAAGTTCTGGAAAATACGTAGACCATAATAATTTTTTTTGTAACTCAGTTAAGTTGATTCACATTGTATTTGAAAGACCAGAAATTTTTTTTTTTTTGGAATTCAGTTAATTTGATCCATATTTTATTCGATACTTGTAACTTTCATTGTCTGAGTGGTCTGTATTTTGCTCATGCTAACAGTATATGTATGGAAAGTATGGTGTGATAGCTGAAATAAATTCAATTTGTTCAGAATGATGCATTTACTACCAAATATTCCCTTGAACAACAATGCACTACAAATAGTTGTTGTGGTGTTGCCACCACCAGTTGAGAAATAAGAAAAGCGTAGTTTTTGTGGACGAAATGATCCTTGTACACATCCACAATAACCAAAAATGTTCACAGAAAATAATATTTAGGCTACCATCAAAGGCATTGAATCACAATGGTTACTGGCACTTCTTTGAATTCCCTCTGTTAGTTCAGAGATTTACGAGCAACCTATTCATTCTCATTCAACCTTCGTTGATTAACATGATCAATGAGATTGTTCATCTCAGCAATGCCCAACTGTGCAAGTTCACGGGGGGCAGGTTCATCATAGAAATCTGCTTGGTCCTCAACATTGTGTTCTTGAAGGGGGGGAAACTGGGGGAGACCTTGCTGCAAGCAAAAATTGTGGAGGACGCAGCATGCATTTATCATGAAGCCAGCATACTCAGCATCCCTATAATTGATGGTTCGATCTGAGGACAACACCCTCCATCTTGATTTTAAACATCCGATACATCTTTCAACAGCGTTCCGGCAGTGGCAGTGGAGCCTAGTATAGTAATATTCAGGTGTTCCAACCGGAGCATTAATCAAAGGGATATGAAGCCACGGTTCCGTAAAATATCCAGAATCACCTGGGCAAAACCATTCACTTAATCAGACAAAAACCAAAAAAAAATGAAGCTTGATAAAAATTAAAACAAAAAGTGATGAGTACGCCACCTAATAGCCAGCACCTGTCTTCCCAATAAGCCTGCCGAACCACGGTCTTAGCAGCTGATGCATTCCAAATGTACCTGTCGTTTAAGCTTCCAGGAAAGCGGGAATCAATATTTAAGATCCGAAGATCTGCATCACAAATCTGTTCAATTAAACATAAATAAACGTATTATAAACAGACTTGAGGTTTACAAGGGCAAGCAAGTGACTTGTTCAGAGGAAGTATAAGAAGTGGTCATTAAAATGTTACACATAATGGGGTATAAGTTTTACTGAGCAGATAATGGGCTATAAGTTTTACTGAGCAGATTTCTGGCTTTCAAGCTGCAAGTGCATACAGAGCAATAGGGAAGTACTCACAATTTGGCAGTTAAGTGCTGTGTAGCCTTTGCGACTATAGAATGCTTGTTTCTCAACATTATTAGGGAGATTTGTGAGCTCCATCAAAAATCCATCTATCAGACCTAAAACTCTTGGCATTCCCATTTGTTCATTTCTGAAATATAATAATATATTTATGAGACATTTAACACCTTTGCTATGAGTCAAAATAGTTTACCGGAAGACAAATTGCCTGAGAATTATGGGAAGTCTCTCCTCATGTGTTAGTGGAAAACGGATGAAGTGGGTCAAAACCGCAGGGTGATTCAAAGCATAAATTACCTCTCTGAGGTACCGGCTGATACTTGTCTGGCTTAATGCGCAATCCATTGATCTCCCAATCATTCGTTGATATATCCCACTTCCAAGAAATGAAAGTGTAGCCAAAACCTATTGTAAAAAAAAAGACAACAAAAAAACAATACAGGAATATTCATTGCAGCAACTTATGGTGCACATACTTTTCTTAGCAGTGGAGTTTGTTGGGGGCTGGTATGCTGATTCATGTACGGCCGGATAATGTTACACAGCTGCACCACTGAGTCCTGAGGCATGCGATAGAGTCTGACAAATTCTTGAATTGACATGCCAAGGGGATTGTTGAGATCCCTCAGGCGAAACCTCTCATGAATCTGAGCGTTCACCCTTCGCCTGTGTTCCAAAGCAGCATCTTGTGGGCGTCCCTCGAAATAATCGTATTCAGCTGTCAAAAACGATAAGGAATTTCAAAATCAACAAATGTCAAACTAAAATTTTTGTAAACAGAAGCCTGGAAAGTAGAGGTTTTTCTGTACATCTTATAGACTGAGGTGTCAATACGAACATAGACTGTCTCATTCATTTTATGCGCGACGTACCCATTGTTTTGATGTAAATTGTTGCAAATAGTCACAAACCAGGAGTGAGAGGAAATCCTGAAGTAAATTTCACCTTATTAAATTCCGAATAAAAATAAAAGGCGAGACATAGGAAAAATTCACGCCAACACACACTGTCTGAGATATTTCTCATACTGACAGCTGTTGTTTTTTTTTTTTTTTTTAATTGTTTTGTAGTGCAGTGCAATGTGCTAAGCTTTACGTTTCAAGTAGTTTCAAGTCATCAGATAAATTTTTGATAATTACTACTTTGTCTATATTGCTGTCATAAAGAATCGATCTAATTTATTGAATTGGCTGGATTGCGTAAAAAGTCATTGTAAATGGCCGTGCGCTGCTATTTGCAAATCTTTGAGAGGCGTCGGACAGTTCACAGCAAAAGTGAGTGTGCGGTGACTTCAAATCACTTCCAATTATGGCATGCGTGCGATAAACAAGGGAATGAAAATTAAGACAGAAGTAACTTCTTTACATATAACTCGAACACAGAACAAAATATTTTGAGCATGTCATAAACGATATTCACAATAATGAAAATCCAGACTAAATACTATCAGTGATAAAACTGAAGCAAATTAATCATTAAGAGCAGACAGACTGTCTGAAGTTTAAATGAATGTTTAGACACCAGTACTAGAAATATGTGTTGTATTCGAGCAAGAACCACAAGCTTAAAAATAAAAATATTACTTTACTAAAAGAAAAACTTCCTCCTGCTGCACTGTTGTATGCAACGGTGAACAAAATATGTTTGCTCTTTTGCAAACATTAATTCACAATACTGAAAACATAAAATTTTATCAGATAATAAAACTCAAACTTATAATTGAGAAAAAGACAGTGTCTGGTGTTCAAATGAATGTTCAGACAAACATTACTAGAAAAAGTTGTTATGGCAACCAAGTAAAAGAAATTAAAATATGAAACTTAAGTGAGAGAAACATGCTTCCTCTACTGCACATTACAGACAGCATTTTGGCTACTATACAAACATTAATTCACAATAATGCAAAAATAAAAATTATTTCACATGATAAAGAAACTGAAATAAAGTAAGACATTAGTCACAAGGGACAAAAGTCTACTCAATCACACAGAACGATCTAAATTCTTAAAGGTCAATTAGAATTATTGCAAATGCTGGTGTAAGCAGTTTGCAATGAAAGAAACAAAAGGTATTATGTCTGATGTTAAAATGAATATTTAAACACAACAGTACTACAATTATAGTTGTTTTGGTGTAGCAGCCACTAGTCAACAAATAAAACAAAAACTTAATGTAAAGAAAAAAATGTGGAGAGATTCACAGAAAACAATTTTTTTTGGGTATTATCACAATGCATCGCAATGAGAAACATACTGAAATCCTCTTCTACTTCTTCAACTTCAGTGCTGCAATCATTTCCCTGGTAGCTTCAGTGTTGCGGTCTAGAGCACTAATCAAATCCCTCAAGCTTGCATCTGCTGCAACACAATAAATAAAAAACATCTTATTTTGCAAGAAATTTAACAAAATTAGGGTAACAATGTGATAGCTGAAATAAATATAAAATATACATGAAATATTGTGAAGAAAATAGAAAATGGGCTACAGGCCAATATTTCCTTACCTAGCTTCTTAGAAGCACCACCAATAACAGTGGTAGGGAACAGTGTCTTCTTCGAACTAGGAGTGAGCCCAGATCCTCTAGGTGGCGTGTGCAATACTTTTGTCTTCTGAATGAAATGGAGACGGACCCAATGATAAGATAGACAACAAAAACATCAAACATATACAAAAACTACATGCACGTTGACAAACCTGAGTGAAGCAGGTTTGTTGGTCAAGTCCAGTGTCCTCCACTTTAACTCTGGTGGCCCCTCCACCACTTGCCTCCTCAGACTTGATCACCTGAAATGACATGAAAGATAAGAAATAATCTCTTCTGGAATGTACTCATTGTGTTAAAAAAAAAAAAACCAACCTGAGTGTAAACAACTTCTAACCCATCATCATCATCATTGTACGTTGGGGAGGCAACGGGCGAATCACATTCCCATTTCACATTGGTGACCGCAATTGAAGCTTCACTCTTCTTTCCCAACTGAAATAAAGAAAAACAAATATAATTGGTAAAAACATTCGACATTGATATGGAAGTTAAGAAATAATCCCTTCAGAAATATTCACAGCGTGAAGAAAAGTAACGAACCTGAGTGTAAACAACTTCTAAATCATCATCATCAGAAATGTACGTTGGGGAGGCAATGGGCAAATCACGTTCACGTTTAACATTGGTCACCAAAATTGGAGCTTCACTCTTACTTCCCAACTGAAATAAAGCAAAACAATTAAACATCGGTAAAAACATTTATTAATAAGACAACAAACATCACAACACTGCTGATTAAGAGACATTATAAATAATAAAGGAACCAACCTGGGTGTATACAACTTCTGGTTCATCTTCTGAAAAGGGCTCAAAGTTCAATTGAAATTCACTGAGATCCAAGTCACACTGTAAAACAGAACACACATGATATGATCAGGTTGCTTTCATTATAAACAATCTCATGTTTAAATTTTGAAATTTTTCAAATCATTGACCTTGACACCAACAACGAAATTAACTGTCAAGTTACACTCTAGTACTATGTTGATTTAAGTACCAGAAATTGGTTTAAAACTATGACACAACAAGCTGTGTTGTTCAATTCTTACTATTGTCCATTATTAACATGGCATCAGTTGCTGTCTTCCCCTTAACAGTGGATAAAGTACCCAAATAATAATTACACGAACACAGGCTGTTGTGCACAATCTTTATCCCAATGTATCGGTCAGATCATATCATATGATGGCATTCATTGGAATGCGATGGATGATTTATTGACCAAAATAGTACTCAAAGGGCACTAATAGAATTTATCAAAGCCACTTCATAGCACACTGCACAGTATACAGACCTGAAAATCAGCTGTTGGTTTTCCTGCAAGTGGACAAACTGCAATGGGGTCCATTTCCAGCTGCAGAAAAAGTTTTAAGAGATCATTAACTCCCAAGAAGTCAGAGGGGGAGTTGCATAATTTACAACTGAAACAAGAGCTCACCAGAAACAAAGAAAACAAAAAACAAGAAACCACTTACATTTGCGAAAAGATTTTCAATCCCTTCTGCTGGGCTACACACTGCTTGGGAATCATCATTCATCCCTTCTGCTACGCCACACAAACCATCATCATTCTCAGCAGTCCCGCTGCTCTGTTTGCCAGAGGTTTTGAACGCTGCGTCCACTCCAGTGACCTCTATGACTTTGCAGTACACAGAGTTCTTGAGGACACTAGGCGGAGGAGGGCTCTCACCCTTTTCCATAAAGGGCCGAGCTGCAGACCTGTACTTGGCCCTAGCCCTAGACTTGAGACCATTCCAAGCCTGATGGAAAAAGAAAATTATAGTGCCCTTGCATAGCATTTAAATATAAGTCATACATATATTGAAATAAAAAAACAACTTACAGTCTTCCACTGTTCGGCACTTTTCTTGGCAGTTGCATCCGTCACAGCATTGACGACTTCAGCCACTTTGGCCCATTTCTGGGCAAGGGCAGCCTTGCCCTCGGGCTTCCAGCTTTGGGCTGGGCCGTGCAGTAACTCAGCGTCACGACAGATCTCGCTGATGAGCGCCTTCCATTGGTCATCAGAAGGGTTGCCAGTATCTGTTAAAAGTTGATATTCCGTTAAAATAGTACTATTACAGCGCGACCAGTCACTAGTTCACCCACACTCCACGAATAACAAGCGAACAAGGATATATATAGGGTTATGTGACGCGTGTCGAATGAATCGTCAACCCGCCGACAAGGGGGATTATCAGCAAGTTCGAGCGGGTCCGGGAAGCACGAGGTTTTAGATTAGGATGCACGAATTCGATATTAAAGACGATCCATGCAACTATGCGACGCGGGGCGAGGCGTTTGAGTAGCGACTCCATAACATGTGCAAATCAACACACCACTGTTGTTCGTACGATAACGTAAAGTGCCGTAAAGGAATGCAAGCACAGCAAAGCGTATTTCATGATTACTTTCAGTAAAATCTTACCCATTATGCACGGATTGCTCGGAAATGGAATGAAAACGCCTGCCTAAACCACTCTTATCTTCCAACCGCAACGAACGACACAAAACAAAACAGCATCGTTTCCGCTTCACTCTCCCCCACTCCTTCACCTCGCGAAGGTCCCGCAGCCAACCGAAGCGCCCGAGTCCTCCCCGAGCAACGAGCCCGATCCGTGAGCGGCCCGAGCCGACGCGGCGGAGCAGGCTGGGCAGAGCAGGCCCAGAGCAGGCCCCCTCTCACCCTCCCCTCCACGCAACGAGCGAGGGGGTCCTAGTGTGCGGAATCTGCCTGCAGCACGACGGCGAGCACGAGGCCGACATCGAAAGGGACGCGAACAGCAAGGCATGCAACAAGAGGGTAGGAGAGAGAGAGACTCACTTCAACATTATAGTCCTCCACGTCGGGCTGCTCAGCGGGCTGCATGGGCGGGACCACGTCGGGGTGCTCGACGACCTCCTCTGGGACCAGCAGCATGGGCGGGACCACGTCGGGGTGCACGACGACCTCCTCCGGGACCGGCTGCATGGGCGGGACCACGTCGCACAGTGGGACGAAACGCGAAAAAAGCGAAGTAGTATAGGAGGGACCTGGTCGCGCCTCAGGTCGTGGTGGGACCTGGTCGCGACCTCTGGTAGGGGATTTTAACCATACAGTGGTCTAGCAAAATTCCTATACATGTATAGGAAACATGGATATTCCGATACATGTATAGGAATTTTCCGATTTGTATAGGTTTTTTGGAATTCAAGCCGAAAATGTATTGGAAAATTCCTATCCATGTATAGGAACTCCATGAAATCCTATTCATGTATGGGAACTTTCCATCCCGTGTATAGAAATATGACTGACTGAAAAAAAGAATTTTGTTCTGAAGTGTTTTAGCAGAGATTCAAATTTTTGTAACTTGTACAAATAATGGGAACCAATGCGATTGATTGTTCACTTGTGACAAAAGTCGCAAAGCTGCTTCTATGCCTGTAACCCAGATGATCCGCTAGATGGCGCTAGTATCGTTTTTACGGACTTACTTCTCGGTGGAAGCTACGGTTTGGAATTTCGTTGGGTGGAGAGGCACGCGCTTTCCCTGAGTGTGAGATAGTCGGGTGGCAATTCGACTGCCTACATTTTTTGACTATGATACGTCCCCCTTCACCATGGGAGGACAGGTAGTGGTCTGACTTCGTCAGATTGGCTGACCGGCTGCACCTCAAGTCATGATAACACGGCTACAATCATAGCCGTGGAGGTTAGAATATGATAACGTCAACACAGCCTAACGGCTTGCATAATTTGCGTTATTTTTTGGGAAATCCGAGAAATTCTATACATGCGTAGCAAAGCTGCTATACCGATGTATAGGAAAAATCCTGCACAACAGATAGGGCAACGCCTATACACGTACAGTCATAATGCCATACCGATGTATAGGAAAATTGCCATACAAGTGTGTGGTAATATTCGTATACATGTATATGTGAATTGTTTCATATACATGTATAGGAATTTGACTACAAAAAATTTTTACCGTGTACGCGAGGACCGCTATCCCGTGGATGATCGACTCGATCATCTACATAGCATCCACGTAGTTCCTCCACATCGATTCAACGTGAATTCGATATGGGTGTTCCCATGGGGCAGCGCCCCTGCCCCCAGCGCCCCAGGCCGCTGCGCCGCTGCCGCCCCCAGCGCCCCTACCGCACCGCCCCGGCACCCCAGTGGAGGAGGAGGCCGTGGAAGTAAGTACACTGCTTGGATCATTTTTTTCACACCTTTCTGTTTTAGCCTGTCAGTATGTCCGTTAACAGCACTTTTATCAAAACTGATAGTAATGACATGATCTATGGCGAAAATGTGTGGACTTTGTCACTTACCCCTCTTTTTTTTGCTATGTTTCAGTCCGAAGACAAGGAGAACTTGCCACCATTGGCGTCCACCCTCCCGCCGCCCCCCGCCCACTGGGTGCACGGACGCAGCAGTCCGTGCAGCAGCTCCAGCAGCGGAGGTAGCAGCGGAAGCAGCAGCGGAGGAAGCAGCGGAAGCAGCAGCAGCACCTCCAGCAGCTCCAGCAGCTCCAGCAGCTTGGAGGAGGGGGAGCTGCCCCCGTCGCCGGTGCTGGTAGCTGCTGTGGCTCCGCCAACCTCCCCACCGCGCCTACCGGTGCCGGCGCCGTCGGCGGACCCCCTGGGGCTTGTGGCGGAGTGGGTGGAGCAGTGTAAAATGCCGCCGCCGCCACCGCCACCCCAGCGCCCCGTGGCCGTCATCCCACCGAGGAGGGCAGTCGGGCCACCTATGAGCAAGATGGTGCCGCCCAGGGCCATGAAGCAGGACATGCCTCACCTCTCCCCACCTCAACACCGCCGTGGAGGAGTGTGGAGCCGTCTTGGGGGGCATGTGACGCCTTACCCCCACCAGCGGGTGGAAACTATGTTGCCAAAAACGGCATGCAAAGGTTTTTTGTGCCGCTTAGATCTCCGAACCCAGAGGTGGTAGGTGAAATCCGAGGTCATATTTGGAATGCTCATAAAATTTCACTCGGCGTAGGACATGTTTAGTGCCAGGGGCAAAGGAAATGGTCAGTCATTTTGCCATGAGAAAGTAAAAAAAACAGGTGAAAAACGCTCTGGGACCAGGATCGAAATTTACGCTTTATCCCGAAAATTGCTATTTGGTCATGCTTAATGCGAGACAACGGTATGGCCAATTCAAATTCTGAGTACAGATATGAATTCAGCGTGCTTTCGTGTGTGCATTACACCTATAAGTTTCAAAGAAGGAGGGTCCGTACCCTTCAGAACACGCAGTCAAACGGCAGGACTGTTTTGTAATTTTATGCAATACAATCGCTGCATACCCTCTCACAGTTTCACGGCAACGGTTTTCTGTTTTTTGGTGTGTTGACCACTCCCAGGCAGCGTAATGCACAGGAAATTTTCTCAGGATTCAGAATATGACCTCAGAATTTACCTACGAGGTCCTGTTCTCTTGCATTAAGTGTTACCACAAAACAATGCAACGTTTCGATCATGGTCCCACAGCGTTTTTTCTCCTTTTTTTCTTTTTCTCATTGCAAAATGACCGACCGTTTCCTTGACCTCCCGCTCTAAACATACCCTACGCCGAGTGATATTTTCTGAGGATTCCAAATATGACCTTGGATTTCACCTACCACCTCTGGGTTCCGAGATCTAAGGTGCACAAAAAACCTTTGCATGTCTTTTTCGGCAATAGAGTTTCCACCCGCTGCCCCCACCAATGGCCCAGGAGCTCATGGCCAGCGCCAGATCCGCATCAGGTGGAGCGGCGCTACGCCTATGGCCGGTTTGTGGCAGTGACCCCGAACTGCAAACCGTACGGCCCCCCACCGCCACCCCCTCCACCCTCTGGGGGTGTTTGTTGAGTGTTTTTTTTCTCTCTGTGATTTTGTGTGATTGTGTTTGTGTGTATGCGTGTGATGTTTTTTAAATTCAATTTTGTCATGTATGTCTGTGTAAAGTGTATGTTTCTGTGTGTATTTGTGTGGGGATGTATGTCTGTGTGTGTGTCTGTTTTCTTTTTCAGTGTATGTATGTTATTCATTATTGTTTCTTGTCTAAATTCAATTTCGTCTTGTTTGTCTGTGGGTGTATGTGTGTGTGTGAATGTTTTTTTGATCAGTCTGTGATTTGCGGGTGGGGAAGGGTGGGTATTTATAAATCTTTTCTAATTGTGGCTGTGATTTGCGGGAGGGGAAGGGTGGGTATTTTTAATCTGTTCTAATTCTGGCTGTGATTTGCGGGAGGGGAAGGGTGGGTATTTATTAATCTATTTTTTTATTGTTAATCATGCCTTTTTTAAATCTTTTTTTATTAAATTGGGTTGTTCTTAAATCTGTCTTCTCCTTTTCCTTTCCTGTCAGCTATCACTTCAAGTTTCTATAACTTTACATCTTAACACTTGGTCGTCGTTCAAAGTTGGTTCTCGAGTAACATGATCTGAGCTATTTCACATCAAAGATTCTTACTGTACACTGAAACAATGCTAAACCAAAGCTTCTCCTGCAGAAATAAAATCTGAACTCTCAATACTTAGGAGGAAAAGTTTCACTCTCTATAGTAGAACACTCTCTCTTAAAACTTAATTATTTTATCAAGATGTTTGGTGTTTATATCCTAAATTCATGTAAGCATGACTCACTCTTTGATTTAAGAGTAGAATTGTGAGTCTAGGAGAATTCTATCAAAAGTTATTAAGATTCCAGAATATGCCTCAGCCTCGGAAACTTCTCGAAGTATCGTCTGACTAACACTTTATTATTTCATTTTCATTCTGGTGCAAAATCTGTATTGTTCACTGAGAGTATACTGAAACAAATCTTCCCCTGTAGAAATAAAGTCTGGATCTTTTGAATTCAGCTGAAAAAGTTTGAATATAGGTTTGTACGCTGTAACAACTTAAAACATGAGATTTTAATGAAAATTCAAAATGAGTTTTGCTTAAAATCATATCAGAAGGACTCAGACAAGGATTAGAAGCCATTTGATTGAATGTTAGATCTCAATTCAGTGTCAAACAAAACTTGGATGAACTGCGCTAACAGATCAGACGGAGAAGCTCTTAGGTGCGTATGGAGAATAAAATAATAGAATGGATGAACGTTTCTGCATGAAACTTTGCAGAGAGCAGCTCTAAGCAAAGCCAAAGCTTCTCCTGCATGAATAAAGTGTGAAATATTTTGAATTAAGTTGAAAAAGTTTGTAATTAGGTTGTAAGCTAACTTGGCTAAAATGTTAACTTATTTTTCAGAATTCTTTATCTCTCTATCTTTATTTCATGCTAAACTGACTCAGACTTGCTCACACTATAGTTACTTTCACTCTGAGAACGCCCAGATAGAAACTATAGGTCAAACAAAATATGCCAGTAGGTTCGACAGATTGCTCGAGTCATTAGAAGGTCAGCAGACGAATTAACGTTTATCACAGTAATAAACCAAAACCACACACACTAACATTAGCTATTTCAAATGCAAAAGAAATGAAGGTAACAGTGAGGGTGGAAAATGCTTGAGATAATGTAAAAAAAAACAAAAACTAAGTGATGACAAGTTCAAGGGTGATGTTGTAACATTGTAACTAAGTTTCTCTCCATCTTACTTTCTAATGGAGTGTCTATTTTCTTCCTCTCTTATAGAATAACACTTTCTTTTATCTAACACAAAGAGGATAACACCGCAGATGTCTTTTTAATCTTTTAGTGTCTGCAGCTGTTAGCAGAAGGGTTTGGGGATGTTTGCACACCGGTTCCGCTAGATGGCACCACTTTGCAGACCCCTCTCTCCAGGGAGGGATGGGAGTTCAAAGGGTTGCCTACCCAAACGGCGCTCATTGTCTTTTTGTTATGGGGCCTGACGATTTCATTCGATTCAATCAGTACCCGCTCCGCCGCACCGGGGGATTCCGCGCCGGGGATTCCGCGCCGGGGGCCGTCCGGAAACGCGCCGGGGGCCGTCCGGGAATGCGCCTCGCCGGGGGACCGTCCGGGAACGCGCCGGGGAACCGTCCGGGAACGAACCGCGCCGGGAAATGCCAGAAATGCCTAGAAAATTTCTAGTGTTTTCTAGAAATGCCAAGAAAAATCTTTAAGTTTTTAGAAAATGCCCAGAAAATTCTTAGTGTTTTCCGGAAATGCCAGAAAAATTTCTAGTGTTTTTCAGAAACGCGCAAAAAATTCTTGGTGTTTTCCAGAAAATTTTTTCTGTACCGCAAAATTATTTTCTGTACCAAAATTTTTTTTCTGTACCAAATTTTTTTTTATGTACCAACACGTGCATTTCTTATGGACCAAAATTTTTTTTTCGTACCAACAGTTTTTTTATGTACCAAATTTTTTTTTATGTACAAAAGCATTTTTTTCTTGCACGGAAAATTTTTCTTGTACAATTTTTTTATCGAGCTCGTTATTTTTTTCTTGTGCATGATGTTTGCACTTTTGTTTTGTGTTGTAACACACAATTCTTTTTCTGTCCAAACATGCGTTTGTACATGGCGTGTACAACTTTGTCGTTCTTTTTAGTGTCTGAACAAAATAATTTCTTGACAAAGGCATGCAGTGAAACACCGTGTGCGCGGTGAATCAAATACAACAGACAGTACTCGCCACACACTTCTGAATCAATGGATTGTAAACTTGTATGGTTGTAAGTCCACTTTTTACAAAGTCGGTCGAGAAACTTTCGGTGATTTGGGACAATAGGCGGCATGCCATAGGAGTCCCAGAATTCACCCTCGCCGTGCTTGCCAATGTAGAAAGCTACCCAGTGCTGGCCTGGTTTTGTGATGGGGTCCGTGTTGGAAATCAGCAAGGCGGGGCGCTTGTGTAGGCGATGTGGTAATGTGTCTGAGGCAAACACGCCTTCGTACATAGGTGCCACATGTTTATCTTTTCTCATGAGCGAATCTAGGGAAAGCCCATCCTTAATTTTTTGTTTGCTTTTTTTTTGTTTTTCTTTTATTCTTTAGACGTTGTAATCGACAACCACGTTTCGATGTTTATCGATCTCAATCAGATTCTGAAATTCCGCATATTCAATGCTATTTATAGGTTGAGCAAGGGCTGTTGCAAACTTCAACTCTAGACGAAGAGTGCCTTGCTTCTGGAGATTCCAGTGAGGTTCGCTGGCCGACAGGTCAGGTGACAGGTCGAAACAGAACAGAGTGTTTCCTCCAGGGTAATCGGTGTAACTGATATTGTTACCTTCATCTTTCCAATGTATTCCTGTTCCACGGAAAAGGGTGTTGTAGCATTCCATGTACAACCCATTAGCAAAGTCAGGGGTAAGGGGCTGGGAAGGGACAGGGTGACCATCAACCATGAGGCTGAGATAATTCAAATTAAAATGTTGGAAATTAAAACCGTTCCGGGCATAATCGCCATTAAAGGCGCGATTATCAACAAAACCAATAATAATTCTTTGAGGCAGTTGGTTCATAAAGAGATTGTCAAGATTTTTGTCTCTCAGCCCCTGTGTGATGGTGACTGTTTTGATATCCACTCTGTTTACAGGGTATTTGGCAGGAGACTTTTCAAGAGCCTGTGCGTGCCCGAGCAGCACAGTGGGGGAAACCACTACTTTGCGGACATAGAGAGTCGCATCTAAAAGTTTGATGCGCTCTGAACCAGCAGTGGACATGAGAGTAAATGCATCTCGATTTCGCGTAAGCTTGATTCTTAGCTCCACATTATTCAAGAGGAAATGATCCTGATTGAAGAAATCAATGTGAAGGGGACCCATCAACTCAAATTGACGACTGTTTGATGTGCGTGATCGTCGCCATGCCAGTCCTAGGTTTTGAGCGCTTTCGAGAGAATCGAAATGGTTAGGGGTGTCCTCGTACCACATGCGTTGTGTCATGTGGGACTTTTTAGCCGAGGCGTCATAATTCATGAGGGATTCTATGTAAGCTCTGTAAGCATAGGTCATGCTTGAATGACTAATGACTTTTTGATTGAGACTCACATCCACTTGACTCCACAGAGCGTGGAGGGGGTAATTAATAGGGGCTGCATCATTTCGATCGTTTTCTACAATGTCTGTACCATCAGCCTTAACTAATTTTGGCTTTGACGTCCCCCGCCCCCTCCCACACCCCCCCCTCCCGGGTCGTATCTCAGAGTGTGGGACGGGGGTCTATGTACTCGTGGACCCACGCCAGGTATGGAAAATTCGACGGTGGTTTGACGCATTCCAATGTGGTCAAGGGTTTGTAAGGAACCTAGTGAGTCGATTCATAGTTGCGGTCTGAGTGGGTGGAATGATCCACAGATCCAATTCAGATCGGAGTACACTATGAAGAAGCAGACATGCGATGAATGCCATTTTTCTTCTAAGTAACGTAATCCACACTAGTGGCCGTCTTTCTCTTTCGAGTCTTCGGAACGTTATGAGCCTTAGGGGCTTTCTTCCGCCTTTTTATAGCACCGGACCCAGCCATCGAGTCGGCTTTTCGCTTGGCCTGGTTGGCCAGGTTGCCCGCAGCCTCCCCCGTGCGTTTACTCAAACTACCGCGGAAATTCTGCCCGTTCGCGACATCAGCCAGCACTGCGCTACCCGCCCGGGCCGCCTCCTTCCCCACGGCAGACGCGCCGCTGCGGAGAATAGGGAGAATCGTCCGGAAGAGCCCGCCGAGCCAGGAACCAATGCCGTGCCCCTTCTGATAAGAACTACCCGCGTAAAATTGACCGAAACCGCCGCCGGCCTGAGTGACGTAATGATGAGTGATTTGGTTTTGCGGAGCCATTTTTTTTTCTAAGACACCTGTCGGAAATGAACTAGCAAGGTCAATGTCCCGTGTGAAAATGGGAGATAACGCCCCGCGTGGTCCCTTATATCTATCTGGAGGGTGTCAAACGACCGCGTAAGTCAAAGTAAATGGGGTGCTCGCAGTGGAAAATGGTCATACTGCCAAACCGCGCATTTATATCGACAGGTACTGTGCGAAGTATAGGGGCCCGGGTGTGTCCGATAATCTGGTCGGCCAGAATGTCCAGGTAAATAAAGAGTTGTGGTGGAATGCCCAAACTCATTTCGACAGGCTTGACGCCACTTATTTTTTCGTTTGCAGGGTATGGGCCATGATGGTCGAGACCAAGTTGAAGAGCAAGACGAGGAGAGAAGTGGACTTTCATATCGGCTCTGTCGGGCTGAAATGGCCGAAACTCGACTCGATGGTCGTTTGTTTCAGACAGTGGGGGGTCACCTTGAATGTCGTTGTTCAAGACAGACACGGCAACACTCACTGCTTCCAGAAATTCAACCTTAGTGGGGAAGCATCCCGGTTTGACAAAAACCGTGTCCACAGAGTCTGGCGCCAGTAAAGTGATTTCATTTTCACCCTCAATCACCTGGGCAATCGTGTTGGGGTAATGAAGCTCAATGAGAGCCGCCTGCCATTGGCCATGCAACTCCATTCGTTTTGATAACTCTATTTTAAAATGGGATGTTTTATTGTCCGGATAGACCTGAGGACTAGCATTGCTAGGGAGAAAAGCATAGAAATCCATTACACAAGATCGGAATCTAGAATCCAGGAAACGACTTTTTTTCGGATAACCTCTCCAGTGCACCAGGTGCTTTCGACTATTCTTCTGGCCTTTTGATCGCACTATATATGCGATTTTGAACACCTCGGGCTTCGTGACCTTCTGAAGCTCCATTTCATAAAATGTCCCCTCAATTGGATCCTGATCGAGATCCTCCAGGCGGTACACCGGCAGCGCATGAGGAATGACCTGAACGACCTTAAAAATTTCGTCTGACCAGTTCCAGGTATATCCCTTCTCGAACCTTTTTTTCTCCCTACTGATTCGGACATAGTCACCAACTTTAAACTTGTTTTTTTTATTTGTGAGCTTTAGTTTATGGTACAGGTTATTATATACTTCCAGAACCTTGTCTTCCGTGACATCCACAGGCCGCATTTTAATGGACCTGTGATAAGTGTGATTGTAAGCATCCACTATTTTTTCCAGGGCACCATCCACATAGCAATAATTTCCAGTTGCAGTAAAGTATCTGAACAGTTTTGTTTTTATTGTTTTTTGCCAACGCTCTACGACTGAGCATTTTACATCGGGGTTATTTGTAGCGATATATTTAATGTTGTGTTTTTTCAGAAACTGCTGAACAAGCATGTTTTTGTATTCCGTACCTCTGTCCGAAAACAGACGGACAGGGCGTCCTCGTTGTTTGTTGGAACAATGTTTCAAACCCATTAACAATGGAGGGTGCCGACTTGTTTTTGAGCGGAATAGCCCATCCAAATTTTGAAAAGACATCAATGACACATAAAACAAAGGTGTGATTGTGATTATCTTCCTTTAGTGACGTAAAATCTGTCAAATCAGTTTTGCCAGGACTCGTCAATGTTGTCAGCATAGGTTACATTACGAGGAAAATTGCGTCTCGCGGGTTTGTGCAAAGTATAAGCATCTTCCCCTTGCAAATAATGATCTACTTGTTCTTTCTTTTTGCCTGAGGCCTGCCAAAGTTTCCAGGGCGAACTATACGAGGCAGGGTGCTCGGGATCGTGGAAAATATCACCAAGTTTTCCCAGACATGTTTTTTAGGAACAACAATTTTCTTTTTTATTTCTTTTTTAATTTTTTTCATAGGTGGTTCGGTCACAACAAGACTGCCACCACTCTGTTTTGATTGAAGAATAGCTGTTCTTCGTTTTTCATTGCCAATCAGGTCCAGAGGGAGATTTAATTGCGCTAGTGTCTGAATGAACTGATGGACACCGTGCGGCTCGAAATTCTTTCGATAACGAGTAAGATCAGAAATCAAATCAATTATATTCGAATGCGGAATTGCCCTTCCTTTCAGAGAGACGATGCCTTGAGCGTCCCACGTGATGGGTGAACCACTCACTGCTAAATAATCATGAATTTTAAGAGCTTGGTCTTTATATGTCTTTGGAAGGACTGAAGCTAACTGCTGTCTTACAGCCGAGGTTGGGTTAGGATTCTCTTTTTCTTCTTTGTCATCGAGTATGCTAGTTATCTCGAGAGAGATGGGTTTGTTCGATTCCTTAGAAAAGTGGAGGAAACGTTGCAGCGCCTCATTGTATTTTTTCCATTTTTCAGAGTCATCTGCATACTGTTTTCGCAAAATGTAATTCATTTCCGTGTCTAGTTTACTCATTTGAGTATGGGAGACAGAGGGAGTGGGGTCATTCATTCTCGCCACGCTGTCATGTGGAACGAGTATCATTTTTTTGACGTGATTCATTTGAAAAGGCTAGGGAGCACAGAGGCTACAATGGAAAGTAATAAGGGCAGGAAGGCACCCCCTTTTTGAACAAGATGTTCTTTTTTTGTTTTCCAACCCTCACCCTTTTGTACTAAACGCCGAAAGTCAGTGCGGTATCGCTTAAGTTTGGACTTTTGTGCCGGACTGAGAGGAATGTTCCCTAAAAGGAGATTGTCAATGATCTCACAAATAGCAAAAATAATCGCTTTATCTGATTCACGGAGAATCGCTTTTCGGAGGTTAGGTTTAGCTGACTGAAGGACTTGCAGGACAGCACGATGTGACTGTACACTGGGAGCCATCATTTAGCAATGACTATTGCATACCCACAAGGTCCCTTTTATACTTTGCTTTAGGGATGTAAATGACACAGGACTCGTCGGGAAAAATATGGGTACGGATCCTGAGGTGATCTAATTGATTGGGCTTGAAATCAAAAAGAATGTAGGTGTGCCCAGCCTGTGTAGCGTCGTGATACGCTTCAAGAAGGGCTTTCCAGTGCGTGGGATCGACCTGCAGGCAAAATGTTCTAATTTGGGCCAAGTCCCCTTGATGTTTTAAACAAGACAATATAGTGGGAGTTTAAACTAATTTGTCTAAGTCCATCGGGGAAAAGGGACTGACTGAGGAAGAAAATGGACAGGTTACGATGATGCGAACCTTTAATGAAAAATCTCTTAAATTCTTGGCCATGAGATTTAATTTCATCAGAAAGTCGTCAATAATCACTAATTTTGGGCCCTCTCCTGTTGGGTGATCACTCATTAATGGCAGTTCTTGTCGGAAATCAACAACACCTTTGAGCTCCTCGTACAGAGGCTGCCATTCAGAATAATAAAATATAATTTTTTTAAATGTGACACTGAACATGTCAGCTCTGTTTTCAATCAATTTTTTCATGAAAAACGTCTTGCCAGCGCCCGTACCGCCCACAATCAAGGCAGTGCAGGGATGCTGGTACTTCAGATCCATTTGAGCACTCATCGCGTTATGAATTAAAAAATCAAAAGCATTTTCTTTTATAGGTTAAAGGGCCTGACCAGCTCCCCTGCTCCGGTGTCTCGTAGATTTTTATTTTTATTGGTTTAGTGATTATTTTATGAGTTTTTATTTGATTTTTTTAATTTTGTGATGTATTAGGCTGTTTACTGTTCAGCAAAATAAAATTGTAGCCATAGTGCCAAGGCTTTAGCGTTCTTGGCAGCGCACGATAGTTTAGGATTCACCGAGTGGAGCTCAGTGGAGCAGCCTACATTGAACCGAGGGAGCTTTTTTAGAGCTGGGCATCCCATGGTTTCCATGTTAATGACAGTGAGGTTAGGGAGTAATTGCTGTAGCAATCTCTTTTTCTGCTCACCCTTGACATAGAGCACAGTAAAATGAGAGGTTAATAGATTAAGTGTCTCATTAAGGGAGGCATAGGGACACTGCTCCAAATCCCATGGCAGTCCATGAATATTTTGAATTACATAATTATTGTGATTTTGGACTTTAACTGAAAGGGCGGACTGAGGGCACGGCGGCCCGAAAGTGAGTACTTTGTATTCATCACCAAAGAAATCAGAGACATAGACGGAAATCTCTTTCACAAGGGGTCCCTCTGGCCCATAAGCATTTGAACATCGCATGCTGCGTGAGACATGTTGACTGGTCAACGCGATACAAACAACTATGCTCCCTGTGGCTTGAAGTGCAGTATTTATGCTTCTGGGGTTGTGACATAAGCGCCGCCTGGTGGTAAGTAGGGACTGAGTAGGGCCAGCTTGCAGACTCCCTTGCGCCATAACCTCACAATTTATGAGTCTCCCAGCAAATCGAGAACTTCCATCATTTCTTGATCCTCGTCGTCAACCTCCTCCCACGCATTGTACCCATGGGGTACCGTGCGGGCAAAGTCCAACCGGCGGCGTTTTGTATTTTTCGCCTGCCAGTTTTTGCTGGTGGCTAAAGTGACCAATTTCCACCCCTTGAAACGTGCAATCTGGCGTGGGATGGGGATGTTCATTTTGTCAGCATCTCCCATTACCATCGCCTTTAAATTGTCAAAAGTGACAAGGGCATCGCAAGATTGGTTGATAGTGATCCCTCTAACTTTGATGCTAACTTTGACGTTTTTTACATCACCACCCACAGCCACCTTGTAGGCATAATTTTTGGGGCCTCCAGCAGCAAATTCAGTGATGAATGACCCTGGGCCGTAATCCTCCTCGATCTGGTCCGTCAACTGGCCAAGATGAGTGCCCAAGGGCAGATCAGGCTCACCTAACCTCGAAATGTAGGCAACACTGTCGGTATCATGGTACAAGCAGCGATCCTTGACCACGTCCAAATAAGAGTACAATTGAAGACGGCCTAGTGCTGTGGTGAAGACACCGTGGACAACTGAGGAGGTGGGGAGGGTTTCCTCACTGTCTTGGACAGGCTTATAGCTTACCTGCAGACAGTCTGCACTAAGATCGACAAGGGCGGACACTTCCTTGGTGGGGTCAAAAACAATTTTCATGAGGTCTTCATAGCTGTAAAGCAGCTCTGTCTTTGGTCTTAAGACAACCTCAGACAGTTTACCCCACATGGAATTCAGGCAGAGTTTCGCCACAGTTCTAAGACCAGGGTTTTTAGCCATCTTAGTGGGGTCAATAGTCACTCCATCATGCTCCAATACCTCAGCAATGAACTGGTCCTGCTGCTCCTGTGTGGTGCACTCAGCAGGCCAGCCACTTGCTTGGATCTTAAGCGCCATGAAGCGTCTAACATACCCCGAAAAAAGGCCATCCTCAGCAGTCTCTGTATTAAACTGCATGGTGCCTGGATACTGCCATAGCTCATGAACACAAATGAGTGTGTATCCTTTCTCCAGAATGGCAAGTTGGAGCTCTGGAGCGCACCATTCCGCTGTCAGTTGGCGCTCAGAGGCAGAGTGCTGACAGATTTCAGTGCTTTCTGTCTCGGCACATGTTCTGCACAGGGGAAACAAAAGTTTGCCGTTACATTTTAACGGCAGAACTGGGATAAATAGGTCACGCGGGGGAAGGACCGTGCACTTTACAACCCCATTCCAAGCATCAATGCCTGGAATCTCAGGATCGCCCTCTAAGTAGATGGTAGCATGACCGGAAGGGAAACGTCCCCGAAGTTGGACCCCCGGGTACTCAGAAAACCACGTCTGCCATCTTGATTTTTTCCCCTCTGTCAAGGTCCGCCTTGTGGTACCACCTAAGGGCGCTAGTGCGGCCACCACAGAGCGCCTTGCGCAGATCAAGGGGAGGGGATCGGGTAGTGGGGTGGGCCTCGAAATAGGCTGAAACCTCAGGGGTTTTGAGGTCCTCCTTCCAGTCACACTCCCATTTCTCCACCACGACATACCCCGCCTTGCGGAACAAGGCCGTGATGCGAACTGTGCGCTCATAGCGGTTCTCACCGCTTTGGGGCTGTGCAGGATAATGGCGTGGGCAGGAGTGCCAATTATCCCCATGGAATTGGTAGATACGGCGCTCCACGCCACCGTTTGCAAGGGGGATCTCCACATAACCGTCCACAGGGCGGCCAAGCACCATAACCTCTCTATCTGTATAGATGGTTGAAATTTTCCGCCCTAGCTTATGGGCTTCGAAATCGAGCCACTGAAGCGCCATATGACTTTGGCGCCCCCTTCCATGATAACCCCCCGATGGTACAAGGCCTATTTTATTTTCAGGCATAAAGTTGTGCCTGTAAGCTGCCATACAGGCGCTGGACAATGTGATGCATTGAAACATCGGATCAAATCCAGCAGTTTCTGCAAACAGTTTTCTGAAGGCCAGACAGGCCTGCCTCAGAATGGTCACATCGGATATACAATATTCAACGAGTTCCTTTCGGAAATCAAATACATAGCCTTGCTGGACTTGCTCGTCATACCATTTTTTGAAGGTTATGGCTGCCTGTGACTTCATTCCAGAAACACAATACAGGTCCTTGTCAAACATAGGCCCAACATAATTGAAATTCTCTGGGTGGATTCCCAGGAACGGAAAATAACCTTTTTTCAATTCCGTCAGCCCGAATGCTTTAGGCATGGCGGAAAGGGGCATGGGGATAAAACATGAGGGAGTCAATAAACTTCCAGGTATTCAAAGACATACATATTATTTTTAGCCCCTTGCAGAATCAAATCGGGCTTCAATTTCCGTGCAATCAGCTCTTGCAACACAAAAATGCCATCAAAGGACTTGGCATTGTGTGCAATAATGAGCAATTCAGTTTTGGCAGGAAAGACTGCAAGTAGTTTAGGAACTGGGACATGACACTAATATTGGGATCATCAAGGTTGTGG
The DNA here is from genome assembly GCA_030522485.1 of Stenchaetothrips biformis. Lineage (NCBI taxonomy): Eukaryota > Metazoa > Arthropoda > Insecta > Thysanoptera > Thripidae > Stenchaetothrips > Stenchaetothrips biformis. The sequence continues at coordinate 7,437,888 of CM060086.1, forward strand.
AAGACCTGTTGGCGAGTCTTACACACCGTGCAGAAATAATCATTTTGAGGGATGTGCTGACACTCGTCACACACAGCCTTGGAAACAAGGAGCACAGGACGGTGCTCAAACACTCCAGGTTTCCCCTCAATTTCGCTATGTTGTGATGTTTCAATATCGTACCACACGGTACAGTAATTGTATTTCTCCTTCTTCTCACGGGGCTGCCATTTTTGCATGTAGCAGAGATGATTTTCTGCTACATTGAGTTTGCAAAATTGACAGTAGATAAAGCCACACACATGCTGGCGCCCCCTGGCGTTTGAATAACTAGTTTCACAGTTCACACAGAACTTGAAAGTGTCACATTTACTGACTTGTGTATTTGGCAGCTTTAACGTTTTATGGTTGTTAAAGCACTCATCTCCTGCAAATTTGTGCCCGCAGTCATGACAACGCCTTAGTGGAACAGCGGGGTCGTTATGGGGTTGTGACCCGAGGCAGCGCCAGCAACTGCCTTCGCATTGATGCTCCCCCTTATGATTGAAAAATACAACACATTTTTCACATATGTAATCATTTTCATAAGCCTGTTTAGGAAATAGTATGGTATGGAAGTGCCCCCCGTGCAGCAATAGGTAAACATTTTGCCGCCCTACAGCATAGTCCCCTTTGAACACACATTCTTTCCCTTTATTATCAGTAAAAACGCAGAGGCGGTAATTTGGCAGCACCATCTGCAATTTCCTAACCTCGTCAATGCCACAAGGTTGGTTTTTATCAATGCCTGCCAGTTCGCATAGTTTTTCAGCCTCCTGTCTCTGAATTTGTGAGTTTTTCTGCTTAATGCGATATAAGGCATGTTTATTGTTTCCCACTTTCGCAATAGCCACACAGACAGCTCTAGTGAGGCACATATTATCCTCCGTGTTGCTGGGGGAATAGATATGCTTTTTAGCTATCTTTCTTTCCAGCCACTGGTCAACACTCTCATTGGCAACCAAATCCCTACGCCCGCCTGCCTCTGGAGTCGGGATATGAATGTAGTTTATCCTCAACTGTCCATTGGCCATGAAACTTTCGTTGCTGTTAAGCACCCTTGACAGTTTGTCCAGAATCACCTGACCATTAAGCTGATCAGTTCGCCTTAAAGAAAACCAAAGCGGTTTTTCGGCATTTGCCCCGTTTTCAATTTCCAGTATGACCCTATCGTCATCTTTGGCATTCAAAGCGTCCCCGCTGCCGGGCCAGCAGCGTGTCGAATAGGGACACCATAACCTCTTCAGTGGGTAGCGAGTCACCAAGCCCTTTAATCTGAGCGGTTTCCTCTCGAAAGACAGTTTTGAAACCGCTTAAGCTCCCGCTCCTTGGTTTGCAGGATCACAATTTCCGGCTGGACTTCCGGTTCGGGTTCAGGGCTGGGAGAGCGCGAGCGCTTGGTCGCAGAGCGGCTCGGCTGCGGGGTGCTTGGGGGTTGGGGAGGGGTGAATCAGCTTGCTGAGGCTGTGCCTGCTGACCACCGACCAGGCGAAGGGCCACCTGATGAATCAAGGCGTCCTGTTTGTTGGCCTTTGACTTTCCCGCAGGAAACGCCAAATAGCCTGTTTTAAGAAAAGCGGGGAGGCGGGGATCACTCCGTTCCACGGGGGAAGCTGTGCGCATACATTCCAGGGCCGTGTTGTAGGCCTCACTTAGAGTCTCATCGTCATAAAAACACCCACCATCAAACTCATCAAGAATGTCTTTAAGTGTAGAAGACATATTGAATAAGACGGGGCAGACTCGCGACCACATCCCACCAGCGGGCAGGGGCGGGCCGGGGCAGACTCGCGACCACGTCCCACCAGCGGGCAGGGGCGGGCCGGGGCACACTCGCGAGATTATGTCACCCAGGCTTAGGTGGGTTAGGTTAGCCCCACTCAAGATGACCCGCGACTCTGTCCCGCCAGGGGCGGGCCGGGGAAGGGGTGGTGACTTAGGCCCCTCCAGCGACTTAGGTTTAGGTTACCCACGCTCAAGATGCCGACTACCTTAGGTTAGGTTGGGTTACCCTCGCTCAAGATGCCGACCACCAAAAAAATTCCGAAAAAATTCGGGGGTGGGGGAACTTAGGTTTAGGTTCCAGGGACCTACCAGAGGTCGCGACCCGGTCCCACCACGACCTGAGGCGCGACCAGGTCCCTCCTACACGGCAAAAAGGTGCCTGCTACGCGACGGTGAAGCAGCCAATTTGGCTGCTTCACGGCTGCGTTTGCAGCAGGGTCTGCTTGGAAAGTGGCAGCCATGCCTGACTTCGCTCCTGCAACAGCGAGCTGTAGCAGACGCGGCACGCTTGCAGCCTCGTCTGCTATGCATAGCAGGGGGTTTGCCCCACCCTTCCTCCACCCGCCCCGGGGGTCGGCCCCACCCTACCGCCACCTGCCCCGCAGGCAGCGATGGCAGCAACCCTGGCGGCGACGAGCTGAAACTCACCCCACTTGCATTACCCGCGCTATTTCCGTGTATTTTATTTCCTTGTATTTTTGTAAAACGCAATGTCCTCAAGCGGCTCAGAAACAGTTGCAACATGGTCATATGGTTTACTATAATTTTCAAGACAACATAACTGGTAAGTACGGCCTTGTCGGCTTGCCTTACATAACCTCTGACATTCTGCCACCGTTTTGACCATTGCACCTGTTTGCAGCGATCACAGGCTGTACTGGGCAGTCGCAGGTTGTGGCCAACACCCAAGGCGAGGTGGTTGCGGTGGACCACTTTTCCTACCAGAGTGGTGATTTGGTCGAACTCAAAATTGGAGAGAACGACGAATTGGTTTCTCTGCTGTGTTTTAGGGGCAGACGCATTTGAAGAGGAAGCTATTGATGCGGCGAAGAATTATCTACGCCGCCTTGCGAGGTGGGATGGTACATGTGAGAAACAGGCTGTTGCAATGTTCGACATTGATGCAATGTCTGCAGGGAGCCAGGTGCCTGGCCTTTATGATGGGATCGTAGGGGACTCAGATGGTGTGTATATTGTTCTAGAAAAGTACTTCACAGCCAACTGCCTTCCTGTTTGTAATGAAGCTTTCTTTTTGTCTGCAGCCACAAACTATTCTGACTCCGAGTAACTCATGCGCAAGGCGTTGCAAAATATATACGCTTAAACTTCAAATGCAAAATTAAAATGGGTTGATATAATAAAACATTTAAAAGTCAGTGTTTTCTCTTCCCTCAATTTTATTGACACCAGCAATTACATCGTAGTAAGGCACACCAACTGCTTTGAAATGATTTGTTGATGACTTTACCTAGCGTATCTGCCTCAGACAATAGAACTGACTACACTGATGTTAACTTAAAATTATGTGCAGTAAAAATATAAAATAAAATGCAATAAAAAATAATGTCACTCAGTGACGAAATTATAAATGATCGGGTAGAATTACCATAATAAACAAATATACTAATTGAGACATCATATTCACACAAATCGACGGGACAAGTTCATTTATGAAATAAATACTTAACAGACATACATCATTAGTATGTAGACAACACACAGAAAAACTAAGTTAATTTCTGTCTGGTGAAGGAGGTCTGTTTCTGTGGGAGTGGATTGTCTTGCACGAGACTTTCACACAGATACCCTCATCAAACTTGCACTCCACTTTCCCCTGCAAGAGAACGAAATCATATCAATTCCAAGCTTACAGACCAATGTGGTCGCTTAACTCAAATCTGAATACTCACACCAACAGCTTCTACCACATGACGTATGTCCTTCATAGGCATTTGGCATCTGGGGCCAAATTCCAGGTACCACATAATTTTAGGTTGTTTGGGCTTGGGGCACGGTTCAAAGCTGGTCATCCCTGACGCATATGACGTCTGTCTCCTTCAAAACGCTCGTTTAGTTGCTGGGAAAGAAATAAATCGTGTTCTAAAACCAGGCATAAAGAAGTTAAAGAAAACCTAACCAAACTCCTCACCTGTCTCAGCTTGTGCACGTCGCGATTTTCGTCCTGGCCCAAGCACAAAACACGGCATGGGGAAAGGCCTCAGCTTTGAGGCCTTTGCTTTCCTCGACGGCCTCAGACATTTCCACATTTTTGATACAACGGCGTAACACTACTGGTACTGTCAAAATATGAGCGAGCTTCGCTGTCGTCAGCTGTCACAGCTGTCGGCTGCATCGCGCATGCGCGAGCCACGGCCGCCAGAACCTTTCTTTAACTGGCGGTGACTCGCCTGTGGAACACAAAGCTGTTCCTTCTGCTCGGCGTTGGATACGTAAACACCACATCACATCATATCTCTTCATACTATCGGTATTCTGAGGCCACACAAACGTCTTTACAGACAAAGAATAAAAGGGGAACACCACCAACGGCACCAGTATGCAGAGTGTTTGGTTTGGGTTCGAGTTCAGGCGAGCGTGGCCCGGTTGGCGAGGTTAAGGTAAACCAAACTTTGACATGGAGTCTTGTTTTATCAAATTGCATCAACTTATGGTTTACATTTCTGTTCTCAGACTAAAGCCGTCTGCACTTCAAAGATGCGAGATATATTTTTCTTGCGTGGGTGTTTGCCCTGCCCTCAACATTTGAAATCCAACTTTGGCATGCAACTGCGAGATGTAATCCCTGAAGTGCGACAGGTAGACACCACTATTCACTAACCTTCACTGTTTTAGTATGAAGCAAATGGAGCACACACCATAAGCAGTTCCCAACCCCTTTTTTGTTTTCTTTTTCCAACAGATGGTCCTAGATTTCATCGAATTATTGGAACTGGACCTTGTATGCGTGAACCTGACTGTTTTGCTGCAGCTTTCGCAATCGCAAGTACTCTACTGATGGCTGTTGGCTTTTGACACTGGGAGGTTGTGGAGGCAATGCACTCACTCCAGAACATGATTCACTGCGGGCTCTGCATTCCCATCTTCTGGTAAGTGGCATATATCTTTCCTATGTTGCTGTCAAAATTGGTCAGTCAGTGATAATTTGTATTATCCCTGTAGGGTGTCAAAGACACATTTCCAGGAAATGGGACAGTCACCATCCGCATTATAATACCGCATCAGTACTGCTGATGCTCCCAGGCAAGTTAGAAGGTTGAAAGCCGCAGATTTAGTGTTTATTGATCAGTTAGCTCCAAGCAAAGCAGTAGGTGGTTTCAGTTGTTTGTATTTCTAAGTATGTCTCGTATTAAGTTTGCTTTAAAATGTGAAAGCTTTCCTTTCTTGTAATTCAAAATCAATATACACATTTGTACAACCTCCTATCATTCACTCCCTTCAGCTTCAAGCCATTGTGACTCACAAACAGTTACAATACTAATCCATGTTTGTTACCCCATTTTAGATCTATTTGAACGGGTTTATGTCTTTAGTTTGTTTATGTGCGTTGTCATGTATTTGATAAAGGAAAGGTAAAGAATGCCGTGTGGTGCCTATTAACTTCAATCATCACCGTTAGCTTCAAGCAGTGGCGAATTGTAAGTTGTTTAAGTCATTGTCTCTGTTTATGTACCTTATTTTATTTATTTATTTTGATGTCATGAATGTCTGTGTTGCTCGTCTTTAATATATTTGAGAGTTGCCCTGAGCTATGTATTATGTAGTTCACAATTAACCTCTCCCTAATCTTATTACATTTGCACTAAGAAAATTTGTCTTGATCTCATTGCTATTAGGAGAATTAGCCTTGAGATTGTCTTCAAGTGTAGACTCAAATTTTCACAGTGTGTGGGGCTATGCACTTCTTTTCACCACCGTCAGCTTAAAGCAGTGATGAACAGTAAGTGGTTGCAATAATTATCTGTGTTCTGTGTATCTGTGTTCTGTGTATCTGTGTTTGTGTACCTAATATTATGTGTTCATTATTTATTTCAAAGTGTTGTATTCATGAGTGAGTTTCATTACAGCCAAAATCTGTGTTGTAGTTAATAATTTAATTTGCTAAAATTTATTAGCGTTGGGTGCCTTCAAAACTTGTGTTTGTCTGAGGTCGGCTTGGTGTTCATTCTTGTCAAACTCATGCTACAGAAATGTGGTCCAATGATTAATCAATAAAGTCTCAATCTCCTTTCAAGTTTATTGAAATTTGTACTGTCATATTTTTTATAAGTGCAAAGGAAATGACCCAAGGAAGCTGCTTCACACTACAAATTTAATCATCAAATTAATCATTGCAAAAATCATATTATACTGCACAAATAGAGTGATGACATGAGTCATTTTAGACTATCTGTTTCTGCCAACACTTTTCACTAATAAAGAAATAACATCAACATAGACATCATAAACATAACAATTAAATAGTCAACAAGGATTCTAATAACAAAAATGAAAGAATTAATACATAGTAATGTTCAGCAGTGGGATGTCAATATGTTTTCACTTGATTACGTTACCATGCTGCATTGCTCGTTTCACTCATTCTGTGAAAGTAGACAAAGCACGACAGCGAACGCAGTCAGTCTCAGTCACTGCTTAAAAACACTTCCCTAAGTGGAAATAGTATATGTTTGATGACAGGGACACTCCACGCTCTGGCTAATAAATCTCTTCTGCGCTGCACGGACAAATCACAGCACGCTGTGAAATTCTCTGGGAAACCCATCAGAATTTCAGACTCAGTGACGTGCAACTTTGAGGGGCTTCCTGCTTCTGACACTGGTTGACCCTCATTGGCTCTGTTTGTAGTCATAGTCTTTGCAAATGCCACATTTGCCTGTCTAAAGGGCCCTAGATATTGTTGCAATCGGGTCTTGCATGTTTTTTCCCCTCACTTCATCAGCCAGCTGCTTCAGCCCAGGCACATTCGAAAAAAACAAGCGCTTCCTTTTCATTGGACACCAAGAGGAGGCGCAAAGGCTGACTGGCTCACATCCCATTTCAGTTGTCAGCCTTTGTTTGGCATCTCTTGCCATATGAGCTGTCTGTTCTGAAAGCCACAAAAATGGAAGTCCCTGCTCATGCATACGTTTTGGCAAGAAAATTTCTAATCTGTATTAAGTCAAATGTTAAGAAAGCAGTAGACTGAGGGTCATTCCATTCGGATCTAGATGCATTAACCAAACTGAATTGCTCACAAGGAAGTCCTGCAAGAAGCAAATTCACTTCACCAAGTGAAGAAAGAAATTCTTCTGAACGTAAGCGTTTCATACAACCCAGAGCCACGATTTGGTTTGGGAACCTAGCACGTTGGATTTTGATGGCATCCATGTCAATCTCGCAGCTAAAGTAAACCTCTGGGAATATGCCGAGCTCGTGGAGAGCAAGTAAGCCCGTCCCAATACCATCACACAAAGATAGCACGCGTGGATGTTTCCTCACAATTGGGACAACCTTAAAAGAAAGTATCACATTAAATTATGTAATGGGTAAGACCATGTACACATTCACACACTCTCACTCACCGTAAAAGTGAATGTAGCTTCATTGTCTGCTGATATGGATGTTACTCGAGTCTCAGGAAGGTGACAAGATCTTCGTCATCCATTTGTGCCTGTTGGAGTCGTGCAGTTGACAGTGTTTGCTCATACTCCTGGAACCCAACAAACTCGTCTGCATCAGATGGCCAGCCACGAAACGAACCAGGTTGTGCTGAGAACCCCTACAAAAATAATGGTAAATATTAAAATGATGTCACTGCCTTAATGTTAAGTAATCATGGTGGAGTGCACCAACCTTTCTGTAGTCATACTTTCTTCTATCACATAGCTTACTCCTATTCTTCTTTCGACGATGCCGTTTTATTGTTGGTTGGGATTGTTCTCTGCTCCCCATAATAACGTCCAATTTCAATCTTCTGAGCATCACGACGGGCTGGAAAAGGAAAACAGTGAGTGTAAACATACTGTTGAGGTTATTGAGGGCCTCCGTAGTTCGCCAAAATGTACTAATTCCAGTCACAATTTTGATGTGGCGCCTGCTACCTTCAACGGCCTAAACCCCGAAGTACTGGGTTTTGGAAGAATTCGTACCAATAATTTCTTTAGAGAGAGAGAGAGCAGAAATGCATTGAAAAAAATAACAGTACGTCCCAATACTTGTCCTGCACTGTGAATTACGGAGGACACTTATAGTAAATGGAGGTTATACCCAGTAGTGAGACGTGTTGCGCGCGTAATGAGATAGACTATGAGTATGTGAAGTTACTTTAAGAGTGATGTGGCGAAGAAGTAAAAACGGGGTACGAGAGGAAGTTGCTACTAACCTGCATCATTTCACTGAACAGTAGAGTTCTCGTTACAAAGGACTCAAACGGGGCGCAGGGATGGAAAGTGGATGAACCACTGCAGATATTCAAGGTCTATACTCTTCCTTCAATCAATGAAAAGAACATCATTTAAAGGATTTGCGCATCAAAAACACCGGTTCAGCCCACTTTGTTTACTCTCCGTGACACGCAGAGTCTCCCCCGCGCCCGACGTCTCTCACGGCTCGTGGCAGAGATGGGACCCGCGTTTGACAGGTCGCCATCTTGTGACCTTGAATTTCAACCGAGGGACGCTGCGTCATTCAGCAAGGATTGGAAAAGATAGCTGTATCCAGAGACATTTCGTGTAAGGAATAAATTTGTGATCCGTTCGGAGAGCGCACTTGCTTTCACTTCAGCGTGCCCAGCACGGTTGGAGTGCCCCACTGACCGAAAACATTAAATTCACTCGGGGCTGCCATTCATTCCTAACCCAATGGCTGTAATGAAAGTTTCATGACGTTTCTAAAATGTTTCTCTCTCACATCCCATAATTTCTCTGTATTGTTCTGCAATATGTAGAATGTGTTTCCATTTGCCTCCAGGTCTGAGAAAGTCAAGACTGACAACCGTTATAACCCTTTTTGTAGCGGTCATGGACTGGCACATCATGAGCAAGACGCAGCGATGGAAGTCAGATCGGAGAGCTGGGAGAAGGAGAGCCTTGTGTACAAGGCCTGGCGCCCTAACCTGCACTGATCCAGAAAAGGCGACGGGCAGGTGAGTGCATCAGCTAAGTGGCCATTGAAGAGGGTGCAAAGGTTACAGAATATCTCACACTCTGAGGCGTTAATGAATCGTCTATTCTAAAACAGTCTCAACGAATTAAAGACAAAAAATATTTACAAATTTCAAACTATTACCAATAACTAATGTTGATAATTACTACAGCAGTTAACAATTAAAGTAAAATGAGATAAAATACTTAATGAATTAACACTTTCAATCTCAATATTCTATATCAGTCTCAACAAATTAAAGACAATAATACTAACAAATTTTAAACTATTACCAATAACTAATATTTATAGTCACTACAGCTGTTTACAATTAAAATAAGATGAGTGAAGGTACTTAATTAATCCACATTTCCAATTTCCATAAGGTGAAGAACTATTAATACTAACAATTACTCATTTTTACAATTAATTTTTAAACACTATTTAAATTTAAAATCCCTTTTGGCATACTCCACAATGCGATCTGTTGAAATAGGCCCTTATGTCATAAGAGCTGGACACGCAGTCCAACTCCAGTGCCACCCACCCATTCAAATCCCCCACCTTCTTGTGGCGGAGTTCATCGAAGCGGGCGGGAAATTTTTTGAGTACTTTGGTACCCAGGTGATGGGTCCGGACAAACCCAGACATCAGTCAGGACCCCACCACTTAGGCAACCCTGTATAAGTAAGAAAAATGGGAAATTCAAGAGTGGTCTACAAATGGCAGAAATGTAACCAAAGTAGAGTAGCAAACTAATGGTACTTACATCCATGTAGTTTTTTAGTCGATTTATTGAAGTTGCACCCCGTTGGTGCAACTAAATCCCCCCGCTCAGGAAAATGCATTTTTAAAGGAGAGGCACCATCGCCCTCTCACTTTCTTGGATACCTTCCCAGTTTGCTCAAACCGGGCGTCATAACAAAGCAGTGGCAACTTCTGCCTTGCCATGGCCTTGTTGGCACCCTGAAACAAAAGTTTCATGTAACTTAGATGAGGGAACTAAAGCAAAGTATGTAATTAATAAGCTATATTTAAGAAGCTGTCCTTTCAGGTATGCTACGGGTTTAATACGAGTAACATAAGGGAATTACAGACAAGTTTGGAAGGAATAAAGGATTGATATGTGACAGACTGTAAAGCAGCTGTGCCTTTGGGTATCCAATAATATTTGAAAAGAGATTTATGCCAGTTGAAGTTAAGAGAGAAAATAATTTAAGATTGCTAGAAAATATTATTTTGCCTATATTTGAAAGTGTTAATCGTTAGGGAGAAATTAACTGCTTTTGCAACTTAACCCTCAACAAGTGCTAATTTAGGAAGTAATATCTCCTGATTGCTGCAACCTTTACATGACGGAAGCAAACACACTTCTTAAAGAATCAAAGGCATCTTCCGAAACTGATGTCTAATTAATACTTACAAAAACCACAAGTTGTGCAATCTCCTCCGTATCTAGGCAAGGCCTGCAGGGCAGTTGGTGCTCCGCAGGCTCAGAAATTGTTTCACGATAAAGCTGCTTCAGTCTTTCAAAGGCTGCATCCTTCAGATGGCCAGGCCGTGGGCACTCCTGCTGTTTATCCATATTCTTGTAAAAAAATGAATGAGGTGTACAGAGGTAGCGTACTGGTTGGATTCAGTCCCTTTGGCTTTGGCTGCAGCAGAATGGAGGGAGCTTGCTCTTAAATTTCTTTGTCTTCTTCTTCAGTTGTATGGCTATTGGTCAACTTTTGTAAATTATTATGATACTTATAATTGAGGAAGTCATTTGTGACTGATCGTAATGATCACAATACTAAATTGAAAAATAATAAAACTGATTAGATTCTAGTTTGTGACTGATTTCACCTGCTAAATGTCTGCAGGTGTCTCAACGCCCACATCTCTGCCCACCAATCTGCTGCCGGCATCCGGTTCCGGTTCCGGTTTCGGTCCCTGCTTCACTCCGGCCCCTGCTCCAGCCAGGCCAGGCGCCAGGAGAGGTTTTCGGCGCCAAAAGACAGACGCTGCGTCCGCGTCCCTACCTTCTTTCCTCTTTTTGGCCTGCTAATCTTCACTGCTGGCACATCTGTGTGTGGGCAATTCAGCACAGCACTCCACTTGCACCAGAGAAACGTGAAAACCATGGCGGGAACGGTTTGTACCAATATTTGCTGACCATTTTTCAACCCGAGTGCCAGCCTAACCTCTCAATGTTTAAGTACGCTGCTCATTTTGCAAACTGCATTAGAACATGTACCTGTGCCAAGTTACAGGCTGCCAATTTCAGGCGCCAACAGTGTCAAGAGTAGCAAAAACACTTAAGGAATGCTCACCAAGGGCACCCTTACCTGCGCATAGAATGCTACGCATGTAGTGAGCCCTTGTACAACGCAGACAGTCTCAGAATGCACTACAGCAGAACTCATCCCGGTCTCTTTGAGAGGGCTGCTATGCAGCCTGCACCACCTGATGATCACTTTGAACGTGAGGAGGACAATCTTGGCGTTGATGGATCATGAGGAGGCTGTGGTTCCATGGGCTGCTATCATAGAAAAGTACAATGTGATAATGCAGATTTATGCGATGGCACTTTCCAGTGTCAGAAGTTACGATTACAGAGTTGGTTTGGTGTTCCTCAGAGGCGCGTTGGAGTCTTGCACAAAGGGTCTACAGATGCTGTGGTTAATCATGCTTGGTGTTCTTTGGGGAGTGCTTAGATGGCCTTCTAGACTTTCTGATATGTGCATGACATTGGACCTACGTTGCATGATTCACTCCCCAGGTGTTCCTAGACCTCCTGACAGATTGTTCAGAGAGAATTGGCTCGCCTAACTGCAATGGGTTTTTTGTGAGGACCCATTGAAATTGACATTTTGAATGAAATGGTGGAAAGGGGTGAAATCCTGATGATCCTCCTCCCCCCCTTCCCCCTCCTGCTATTATGCAGGTAAGAGAAGAGGCAGACAGAGACCCTGCCTCCACTGATTGAACGTGGCCCTGCTTCCTAAATGAGATACATTTTGCTATGTGCCACAATATTGGAGGACGTTAAACAAACATTATTTGAAAAATGATGATGTGGTTCAGGCTATATTTACGGGAACGAGATGGCCAACCAGGTCCACTTGTGTATGAGGACTTTACCACAGGCTCCATATTCAGACATGAAGCCCGGTTCCATGACAAGTACCACCTGAGGTTAGTCTTCTATACGGATGAATTTGGTGATCACAACCAGTCTCAGGAAGCTCACTCAAGCAAACATAAAATGTCTTGTACGTACTTTGCAGTTTGGTAATATCCATGCTAAGTACCTGTCAGCATTAAAAATCAATGCATGTGGCTTTAGTATGTAAAATGGACCATGTGATGAAGTATGTTTTTCAGGAAATTTACAAACGGCCTTATAAGGGGACTTAATGTGTGTGTACAATGATGGATTTGAGATCACCAAACCCACTCTGGCAAGCGTTACTTCGTTCAAAGGGGTTCAATTTGTGCTTTTGCCTGTGACTATCTGATAGCCCTTTTACCTGGGTTCTTTTCGGTTGTCTTTTTCAAGTGGGCGCTTCTGTAGATTCTGTTACATCACTTATAGATGACCGTAAGTTGGCATTGTTTAAAAAGTGATTGCAGGATGAGGGAGCGGGGAAGTGTAGCATGGGAGCAGCCTGGAGGGTGACAAATGCTAGCAACTAAAGCAAGAAAGAAGCATTCTGACAGAGGTTTATGGGGTGAGGTCTGTGTCTGCATTGCAGCAGTTGCCCTATTTATGAATCCATTTTCTGTATACCTCCTGATCCTTACCATGACATTGTGCAAACGTTCATACCTGGAAATCCTATTGGACAGCTACTGTTAGGAATCAACAACATTGTCAGTGGGTCCACATTCAACAGCAGGTTGAGTGGACTTCCGTTTCAATAAACTGGAACGCAGAAATCCACCTTGTCTGCTTCCGAAAGATTGGTTAACTGACAGAAATAAAAGGAAAATTCGTGGCCTCTGGGGCTGAAAAATCCACCTTTGTACTATTGCCTTCCATTCCTCATTGTTGATTTAATACCAGAAGGTAACAAGCACTGGGAGCTGTATTTACTGGGCAATGATACTCTATCAGCTGCTGATGGCCCCCTGGCTAACAGAAACATTTAGGGTTCGAATAAAATATCTGGTGGCAAGGCATCACAAGTTGTGGCTGGAGGTGTATGGAGATCCTTTTCCAGCCAAATTTCACTACCTCTTGCATTATGTAACTCAGGTCGC